>JANRGW010038023.1:0-16004 GCA_024733675.1 Psilopsiagon aymara | reverse complement strand
CTCAGAAAGTCCTTGGCCAGACCAAAATGTACTCAGCAGTAACTAAAACATTGGTGTTATCAACACTGCTCACAAGCTGAAAGTCCAAAGGGAAAAAAAAAGAAACACAGCTCCACACCAGCTACCAAGAAGGAGAAAAAGGACTGCTACTGCCGAACCCAGGACAGTATTCTAGCTAGAACAGATGGGAGACTGCTGGAGATATAAGTGATCACACAATGTTGCAACAAAAAGTGGCAGGAGCATATGAAATACCTAGCAGGTCCTTTTATGGGGTACCCTGAAATGAGTATCTTCAAATGAGGAGTACTATGGCTAAATTCTATTATTGGTATTGCTTGAAGTCCTTCATGAGTCCAGAGCCACCGCATTGTAACAAACTTTGGTGCAGGGATGGGAGTGGAGGGTGTTGTTATAGTCTTTGTCTCAAAGACCTTATCATCTAAAAATATTGGAAGGATAACAAGGATATATAGAATTAGAATTGTGTCTTAGAATTAGAAATACAAAAGGAATGTGTCAGAACCCAAACAGAAAGCTGCAGCTCTTAGAAATATTTTGCCTATTGGACAAAACTGTACTTCAGGGTCAGTGATGTACTGACAGCCATGTACTGGACAGTGATGTCTGCCAAAACCACCCATAGATTCCTATTTTCAAATCCAATTTTCTAAGCTGGTGTTGATTCCTTAAAGCACACATTTTCACCATCTATTAAACAGTGTCTCATAATGTATAAAATTTCTCATCATCTTTTTTTGATAAATCTCTGCATATTTTCAGAAAGCACCATAATGCTTTCTCCTTTCCACAGTGTACTCAAGTTTACAATACAGTGCACTGGGCATTTGTTGACTATTCAATTTTAGTATAGTAAAGTTAATATTGCATACTTTTATCAAACAGACAACAAAACTAATTCAGATCATGAGCATTAAGAAAATTCTGTCTTCTGGAAAATTAGGAATATTTCTCCCGTGGTTTTATGAAAAAATGAAACCAAACCCCATAATTTTCTCCTGCCCTTTGCTTTCAGTTTATTCATCCTGCAACAGTTTTCTGGTCAAAAGAAAAATTACCTCCCTCAGTTTCCAGTGTGTACAGTTTCTTTCAAGGAAGTCTGTGTACTGCTGCTTTAAAATTAACTCTCACCTTGTGGCAAATGGAAACCAACGAAGCAATCAGACTCCAGTAACTGCAGTGAAATAGCTTTCACCAACTTTTTATTAGGAACAGGAAAATAGTAATTAAAGTGCTGAAAATGTACTTACAGAAACCATAGAAAACACAGGGGTCCTTGACTGACATAAGGAAAAACCAGAGCCCTTCTGCTTTTCCCTTGCTGAAAAGAAGTGGCTGGATAAATAAAATTGATTGATTTGGGGAAGAATTTAGGATCCTGAGTTCAGTGATGGTCAGTGGGATTTATCCTAAGTCTTTTAGTTACTTCTGTGAATTTCAACCTGGAGAAAGATCATTATTGCTGTGTTTGCTGTTGTCGTTGGGGCTTTTTTTTGTTTGTTTGGTTTTGGGTTTTTTTGTTTGTTTTTCCATAGCACATGGCAGGTATGCATTTTCATTATTAATCAATGGTACATTACCTACATTTCATACTCACATGGGTATCTTCATTGGCTTTAAAACAAGAATCTTAATTAATATGATACAGAGCTACTGTAGAAATCACTTCTCAGACATAAACATATTACTTGTTACCAGTATCTGTTACAATTCTGTAGCATGCAATAACATAACAAAAATAAAAGTTCATGCATTAACATAGCCTCTAAAATGACAAATAGATACCTAGCTTGACTGTATACTGACAGCTGAAGCTGAAGAAATACAGCCTGGTCATTTGGATTTTCTCAAAAATGTGAAATTTATCTATAGGTCTTTCTTTTTTATTGAGATAATGGTCCCTAAGCTTATGGCAAGAATTTGAAGTTTAGGGGTGCCCTTGAGGAAGAAATATAACTGACCGCAAATTATCAGGCTGCCACAGGGAGGTATGGAAGAAACCTGGTCATTATGTCCTGGGACTAGGGTCATCATTGTAGAAGCCAAATAGATGTTCTGAGGAGAGACAATAGCTGTCACATTGTGTGCAGCTACTTGAGTGACAATTTTTGAATGCATAGGAGTGAGTGAAGGCAATGAAATTTTTCTGACTTAGCTGTCTCCCTTATCCAATTTATCATCATTGTTTCTCATCCTTTATTTTCTACCTTCACCTCTTTCTGCCAATATCTTTTTATTTTTTCCCCTTTTTTTGAAAATCTTCCATTAGCTTGGTTTCCAGCATAAGAGCTGTTCCATTATGTAGAACTATTCAGATGGAAGTATATTGGAAGCATGTCTACCAACAGTGAAAGACATTATCTTTTTTTCCTGGTGAAGTTAAGCCATCCCTTGGAGTGACAGATGCCCTACCCAGTAAAAGGTCCTTTTGCTTTTGTAAATTTCACATACATATTGGTGCTGAATAGTGTGGGTTTGAGGTAAACCTTTTGTGTTATATTTATTGCAGGACAAAGTACATATTTTTTGTGTACAAACTAACAAGTTCTGACTAGAAACGGCTTTGTAGTATATGCATAGCTTCAGAGCTTCCTCCCTAACACAACTGTTCTCTATTTTTGATTTCTAAGTATTTATCTCCCTGTCCTGTCAAAGTTATTTCTTCTGTAACACTGCTGCCCAGATTTTGATGCTTGCCTCAGGAAGTGTAACTCAGATCTGTATGTTCTGAAAATATTCTGAAATTCAACAAATGTTAGAAGCAGCATACTGATATAACCTAGATGGTCTATAGAATCACAGAACAGTTAAGATCACCTAGTTCCAACCCACCTGCAAAGGGCAGAAGCATCTCCCACTAAACTCAAAGCCCCATCCAGTCTAGCCTTGAACACCTCCAGGGATGGAGCATTCACAGTTTTCTTAGGCAGCCTGATCCAGTGCCTCACCACTCTCACAATAAAGAATTTCTTGCTTATATCCAATATAATATGCAAAAACAAAAGGATAAGATGCGGCCAGGAATATATTTCAGTAGCTGATAACTAATGCTTCACTACTCCTGACCCTTCCCAGGTTTTGCAGAAAGTATGTCCTTTGAGAAACAGCTAAGGAGAATCAACATAGGGAACTAAAATTGCAGGTTTTAGCTTTGCTTTTCTCCATTTCTTCTCAGTTCTTTCTTCCAGACTAAAGTCAGAGGGAAATCTCAGGCATAGCAAGGACAGAAACCCCAACTCATCTGAACCAGCCTGTTCTTGTTTCCTCCAAAAGAACAAGCAATGTGTCCAGCTTTACTGAGCTGCTTTTTTTTCTTAACGAAGTCAATATTTCATTGCTTTATCCCCGTTTCTTTTGCAATAAATGTATACAAAGTCCTGTTCCTCTGAAACCAACAGGAGGATAAAAACTGAAACTGCTTTGTACAGCAACCAAATTTCTATTTACTCAAAAATAAGTGCGCTTTCCAGTGCTATGCTTTGCATTTCTCTCTTGGCACGCAGACACCTGGTTCCTTACAGGTTCTTAGAAACCTGCAGCCAGATCAATGACTCTGACTTGTGTGCTTTCAGTCAACATGTCTGCCTTCAGCAGGCTTCTCTCTGCTCTGTGCTTTGACCTCTGTCATTACAACAAGAGATTTTGTAACAGTTTACTTGAAAGGTGTGACTAACACATATCATCTCACCATGTCAGGTGCTACCACCACTGACCACCAGAAACTACAGCTGCCTTCTCTGGTGTTCCCAAAAGTATACTAAACAGAGGTCCTTCTCATCTATTATATACATGATGTGAGTCTCCTAATTCAGAGTATAATGCCTTTAAAGTGAAAAGACTTCCTCATAAAACAAGTATGTACATGGGGCAGTGTGGTTTTAATCTGAAATGGTGGATAGCTGCATTCAAATAAATTACCAATGCAAAATAAAGATTTTGAATAAATATGGAAGAAGCAGTACCAGCTCCTTGTGTTAAACCATGCAGAGTTCCTCATAGACTGCATAGTAAGACCTTGAAGTATTTAATGCTTTTGTAGAAAAACTTGTATTTTCCTTGTGTTTTGATCTTGTTTTCCAAACTGTCATATTAAATATATAGCTGTTTGTCCTGGGTTCAGCAGTAGCAATCATTTGGCTCCTTCTTAATAGATGGTGCTGTGCTGTGTTTTTGACTTTCAGCCTGTGAATAGTGCGGATAACACAGATGGTTTTAGTTGCTGCTCAGTAATGTTTTGTCTGACCAAGGACTTTCTGAGTCTCATGTTCAGCCAGGGAGCAGGGGAAGGCAGGAGGAAGCAGAAACAGGACATCTGACCCAAATTAGTCAAAGAGGTATTCCATACCACAGCATGTCATGCCCAGGATGTAGAAACTGGGGCAGTTACCCAGAAGTGCTAGATTGCTGCTTGGGTCAGACTGGGTATGGGTCGGGAGGTGGTGAGCGGTTGTATTCTCTTCCCTTGTTATTTCCCTTATCATTACTATTACTGGTGGTATCAGCAGTGGTTTGTGTTATACCTTTGTTATTGGACTGCCCTTATCTTAACCCGTGGGAGTTACATTCTTTTGATTCTCCCCCCTATCCCTCCGGGAGGGGGGGAGGAAGGGAGGGGGGGAGAGTGAAAGAGTGCTGCATGGCTGAGTTGCCGACTGGGCTTAAACCATGACACTGTTCTATAAAATACATTTTTCAGCACCAGACTCAGTGTCTGATACCCAAAGTTTGCATTAGCTAGAATAAAATAAGAATTTGGGGAAAGGGGAACAAAAACATCAAAAATAAGCACCTCGGAGAAGGAAAAAAGAGCAAAATAATAATGAAAAAAAAAAAAAAAAAAAAACCACCAAAAAACCCCCAAAAAAATATTAAAAAAAAAAAAAAAGAAAAACAAACCAAAAAGCAGAGAGAGAGAGAAAAGAGAGACTGAATTATGGGTGATGCATGCAGGACTAGGGATTTGTAATATTCCCTTGTTGCAGAATCTGTCAATGCTTGGAGCACCACACTGATATGTGAATTGCACCTTTTCAAGGTGAGAATACTTAAGGCACAAAATGAGGGTGGAGCGAGAGTTCACAGACAGATGTGTGAACTCACAGAGGGAGCAGTAGAGACAAAGGTTCCTCTCAGAAGCATTGCAGCCAAGGCACAATAAAGCTATTAGGAACATAGAAAATGAGAGCATAGTTTAAGTTCAGCACAAGGTAAATATTGAGAGCTCAAACACTAACTTTTGAAGAGCCTTTCACAATTTTTGTACGATATCAGCAGCCTTACACATTTTTGACATTTTTTAATATGAATTTGAGCCTGTGGCGTAGAAAAAATGATGTATGAATAACATTACAAACCATGAAATAGTGGAATCAATGTGTTTTAGCATAAGCTTTCTTATTTAATTTCTAGCAAACATCCCTGTTCTCATTGCTGACAGCTCCATTTACACTGGCTTGACTGAAAGACGAGCACCCAAAATTGCTGCGGCTCTGTACTGTACCTGGCAGCATAGAATGTAAAGCAGAAGTGGCAGCTTGAGACAGGAGAAATCACAGTCATGGGAAAAGAGAAACATTTCTCAGAAATGCTTATCTTTCACCAACTTATTTTCAGGTGGAAATCATGTTTTGATGTTTAAAAGCTTACCCGCTACTAGAACGAGAAACTTCTTTTATGAAAAGAAATAAATGATTGCCTGCACCACACCCTCCTCTCATCTATTTGAATCCTTCTGCTCCATTCACCATTTTAGTTTAATATGTTCTCTAAGACACCTACAGCAATTTCATCTCCCTTTCTCCTAGTAAGAGACACTGGAAATTAAACTGTCAGTAATGAAAATGGTAGTGTCTTCTATGTATTAAAATATTCGCTGAAATGAAGTGAGCCCTATCTTTCAGTAATACACTATGTTCCATAAGTAATCTGATTGTTTATCATCCCTATATACAGAAGAAGCTCCTAAGATTAAGCTGCTGGTGGCGTTTAGAGTTCTTTGACCTGGAACCTCATGAAAAAGTTCATTCTAAATTTTTTTACAGGTTCAGCAGTGCCAACCTATGAATATTGTACAAGGCAAGGGGGCTATTGTCTGGTCCTGCCTAGTTTCAGCTGTCACATTTTTTTTTATATGTAGCACAACCTTATGCTGAATGGCATTGTTGGTAGCAAGTCCAGTTGCTCCTCTAGTAGTACCTAGTTTTTACCTATATATATTGCTGATGGATAGGTTTTGGAGTTAAGAGGTAGGCAAAAACTTCAGGCTTCACTGGCAGCTCAGAGACACCAGGATCAAGCATAAACAGTTTTTGCAGCCAGCAGTTTTAAAACATGTGCAATCCTGAATGGCAGCTGCTACTCTGAGGTGCGAGAGATTACTGATGGAAGGAAAAGCTAAAAAAAGAGAGTAATTTCATGGCAGACTGCAGTGGTTTCGGGTTTCTTCTATGGACAACAGTGAAGTTGAGTAAACCTTAAATAGCTTTGTGTGGTTTTCTATCCTAGTTAAGCCACGCACATTCTCAAAGCTTCTCTGCCTGTGAAGACACTGCAAAGGTAGTACTTGCATTAACTTTGTCTCCTCTACTGATGGGCTGAAAAAAGCAAACCTACTCAGGCAGGCACAGTGAAGGCAAAACGGGTATGTGGCAGGCACATACAGCCTTTAGGCTGATTAGTCCTCCGAAAAAGAATATTATATTTCCTAGATGGCCCACGAAGAAGATCTGGTCTGCTGAGTTTAGGAGCATAAGCTTTGACAGACAGGATCTCCAACTCAAGATCTCAAGTGCCACACTGGGCTGTAGAGGGAGCATGAGCACCCACTTAATGTCCCAGACATACTTTGATCAGGAGCAATCCTTACAGAAAAACAGCCGTCATCCTGAAGCTGAGAGACTGCTTACTCTAAAACCCTGTCATAAACTGGCTGGCAGAAAGTATCTTGGAGGAGTTTTGTATTCATTGGGTGCCGAGATAGATGAGGTCTTTCCCTTTAAAGGGTTACTGTCCTTCACCCTCTTCCCCGCAGGCAGACATTTGCTGGTTGGAGAGCTCAACTGAAATCTGTATCATTCATCAGGGACACAGGGCTTTATAGCACACAGAGTTGGAGGATAATTAAGGACAAGACACAACAAGTGCATTACAGAAACTGGAAGGCAATAAGAGAGAAGGAAAGAGATTACAAGCAATCGTGGCATTATGTAGGCCAACAGTGTGCACAGCTTGACAGTTCAATATATAACTTGTAAATGATAAGCAATTTTACAGTTCAAAAATGTTATACTGAATCAGTACTTCAGCAAATCCCACTAAACCTCGCCTTGGATCTAACAGTACACCCACAAAAAGCATCAAACTGCCTTATTCCTTTGGAGGTGTCTGGCATTTCCTGAGTTCCATGGCAGGCAAATTCTCTCAAAGCAATAACTTTTTAGCTCACAGTCCCTATTCTCTTTCCACAAAAACAGATTCACACAACTCCACAGCATTGCAGCGAGATTCAACGAGTAACTCAGACTCACATCTGCAAAGCCAGCTTCGTGCCCTGTATATCTTGGCTATCACTTACTTAATGCAGAGCTGAATGTGTTTGCAGAGAAGGTGAGGATACATTGTCCCATTGGGAATAACAGCTACTTGTGTATAGAAAACTACCAAATTATAAGAGTAACTTAGAAAAAGCATAGCCTCAAGTTGTTGTGTTAAAGCTACTTATTACTGTCAATTGCATCAAGTAAAATTACTTGGCATTAGCACATAGAGAAAAATATCACTGTAGAATTCCAACATGTTGCTATAGATTATCAGTTCTTGTCTAGCTTGCTACAGAAAAATGTTCACTGGAGATTATGATGAAGAGGAGTAAGACCAGGAAAAAAAAAAAAAAAAAGCAAACAAGGACCATAGAATCACAGAATCATAGAATGGTTTGGGATGGAAAGGACTTTAAAGACCTTAGTTACAACCCCACTGCCACCGGGAGGGTCACCTTCCATTAGACCAAGTTCTTCAAAGCTTCATCCAGCCTAGCCTTGAACACAGAAAATGAAAGTTTTGACAAAGCCTACAATGGATTTCTTAAACAAAACTAGGAAGCTTTTATTTTACTTCGGTTTCCTGTGATCTGTAGCCAATGAGAAATGGAGGCCCAAAGAGAAACCTACATATTTTTGGCTAGGTATCATGTAGCAGAAGCTGCCTACAAGTATCAGGGTTGGTGAATGACCAAAGAAAATGTCTCTGCTGCTAAGGACCTAATATTTGGTTCGAACCAAAGGAGATTATGATAAAATTTGCTGAAAAAAATTAAATTCTAAACTATACGGTGAATGCAACTGTATTTCATTCAAGATTTTTATGGATCTCTTTATATTCCTTCTGTGTTTTAGCAAGCACAATTATCTCAAATATGTCAGTCACAGTTTAATTCAAAATGCAAATAAATTATCCTAGAACTTCAGAATAGAGACCTCATTATTCAAATAAAAACACTAGTAGATAATCAGTGTAATTTTGTAGAGAAGATGTGCAAAATCAAGCTGTGCATTTTAAAAACTGTGTGTGGATCCCTGGCCCTAATAAATCAGTAGAATTTGGCAGCTATTTTAAAGGAAATAGGATTCCACTAAGTATCATTATTTCAATAAAATATATGAGTTCAAGTAATGATAATAAACATGAAATAGTTTAAATCTATCCAAAATCTCTTAATTCTTATTCCTGTCATAAAAAAAAAAAAAAAAAAAAAACACCAAAAAACAGGCTTGCTAAATGCTCACTTTTCAATTAACAACAATTCTTTTATCTTAATAATATGAAAAAGAAAATAAATCCGAAGGACTCCCTTCTTCCTGTAAGACATCAGAATACAGGTGCTCTTTACCTTACAATAAAGCTCTAGAAACTCACAGTGCTCTCTCTGCTCATGCAAAAAGCTGTCTGTTGCACAACTTTTCATTTTCTCAATTTGAAATGGTACCTTGGTGTTGGTTATATTTTATCAGTTCCTTCAAATATAAATATTGAAACAGATGGATTTGCAAGATGTCCAAATCATGTGTACTATTTTTCCTGGTGAATAGTAAGTAATGTCTTCATTCTCTGCAATATTCGTAACAGTAAATTGGCATCCACTCATATTCAGAGAGCAGTAGGGTGAATATAATGTAACAGTTTGCTCATAAATGCTCCCTCCCAGATCTGGACACTCACCTGCTCTGCCGCAAGCATAGGATCAAAGACAAATGTGTTAATATATGTTCCAGAAGATATATACTTTTTTATCCAGAAGCTGTTACAACTTTTCTAATCTCCCCAGTGATTTGTGGCATCACACAGAAAACATCATTCTAACTTGCAAATGCCCTTCCAGAATTTGCAGTGCTGCTGAACGCAGAAATACCAGAAAGTCGCCTGGATCAGTCTGGATGGCTCCATGATATTAATTTTCTCACTTTATTACTGCTGAGTCGATCAGTTATAGGACTGTTCATTGATTACTAAGTTGCTATTTCTAAATTCATTTTCTCACCTAACTGACTTTTTCAAATCTTCCTTACTGAAAGAATGTGCTTTCAAGAGATGTGGGATACATTTGGTTTGCCAACCTAGTAATTTGATAATAGCCTGAAAAAGGACCCTAGATTCCCTTCTCTTAAATTTCTTACTCATATATTAATTATATATAGCATTATATTACTGTATAATATATAGTAAAAATATATATTCTCATTTTAATCTGAGGTACAGTGACTCAGAAGTTCTCCTTAATGACCACTAAGAAGCACTGTAGCTGACACACAATGTCCACATTCTTTCACAAATGCCAGCAGGATAGCTAATATGAATGTCTTTTTGTATTCTGTCTCCTGCAAAACAGCAGTCTGCACAGAGGAGGCATTCACAGTGTACTAGTATAAGCAGAGTGGCCTATGCCAAAAGGAGGATGTACCCCTCATCTTTCTCCCAAGGGCTCCAGGTGGGATGGAGCCCAAAGGGAAGCACTGATCTGTTTGCTTCTCATGGAGTGAAAGAAAAAGAAAATTAGTCAAGGGGCAGGCCTAGGATATGCCTGACTGGTATATGGTCTTTTATGATAAGCAAGTTGCCTCTGTTAAGAATAAGAAATTTTACAATATTGAGAAAGATTTAATAATTTTTATGAAGGTGTAGAAATGTGAGACAGCTAACTATGTCAGGTGTCAGACTACTTATTAACTCTTTGCCCTCTGTGAAATCAGTCACTTGCCACATAGGGCTGCAAATGATAAAGGTTTAGAAAAACATCCTGGTGAGAGAGTCTGCATAGGGGATATCTTATAGGTGAAAAACACTGTGTGTTCATTGCACATCTGTTCACAATGCATATATAACTATGGAGACGAACTTGCTAGCAAAGGTGCAGTGGGCACTGGGAGGACCTTTGCACACTGAGTGAGATGGGATGGCAAGATAGCTGATGCTGCAGAGCAGCTCTGCCTGGGGTGAAACCTCTCTGCCCTGCAGAGTAAACAAAAAAACCTGTGGGACGTGACAGTCTCAGATTAGAAAGAAGGTGCTACTGCAGAGACTGGAAAACAGACAGGTGCCATAACAGTTGTCTTACCAAGGAGATAGAGAGGAGAACTGTGAAAAGTTGCCTAAACAATGAAGAAGGGGCAGTCATGTGCTTAGTCACCCTCTTTTCTCCTTTCAGTAAGTTTGTTCTTCAAGCCAATGATATCTTTGTAACTGCAGGAACAAAATTAACTGTCTGAGCATCAGGCAACTCAGGTTTATACTTGCAGACTTGGTGAAAGCTTGAGCTGGTCATTATTAATGATCCCAAAAATTTAAATGCAGACTTCCATAATGACCATCAAGAACAGGGATTCTGTGAAGCCAACTAAGCAAAACCTTAAGAGAGTAAGGTACTGCATTTTGCCTGTTCAATTCAACTGAGTTAATCATCCATCCAACAAAATAAACTCTCTAATCAGAGCTTGTTTCTCTCAAGTCCAGGCACATCCACTGTGGATCTGTAAGGAATTTGTCTAAACTTGCCATCATGGCTTTTTAACACAGGAGGCTTCCAGAGAAATGAATACATACATTTTTCCAGCTGGTTTATCATCCCTTAACTGTAAGGTTTTGAGAATGACCAATCATTTTCAGGTAAAAGTAACGTGAAAAAAGAGAACAATTAGAGATTTTTTTGCCACTCCATATTGTAAGGCTAAATATGTACTGCACAGGAACACTGCAGTTCAAAGTACAATTCTACTTCCAGGTGTTGTATTCTTTCATGAAGGCTCACAGACTTTATAAAGTAATCTCTCAGGAGATGAGGACTCACTATATAGGGCTGTGCTAAGATTCTTCCAAAAAATAATCAACAGAGAGCTACCCTACTGAGTGAGAATATTGCAGGGAAACAGCATGTTATGGAAAAGTACATCACCATTTTATACCTAAGCACCAACAAAAAGAAAGGAAAGATTGTTAAAACTGCAACATCTGCAGGAAGACTGTCATCAGAGCAGGAACTGGTAAGTGAAACTGAAAAATATTAAATTGCCTTTTTTCAGACTGTTATGGGGTTTGAACAGCTTCCTTTGCACACCCTCTGAAGGCATTAGTAGTGACAAAGAATGCACGATCAGGAGCCTGCAGCAAAACCAGGGCTTAGCTCAGCCGCTCAGGGAATTTTTGTTCTCTCTGCTAAGATAAATTAGAATAACAAATGTTGGGAGAGACTAGACAGGGAGCTCACCTTGTTAAGTGGTTACCATTTGTGCCCCAAGTAGAAACATAAAGTAACAAGATTATGTCTGATTTACAAACAGGAAAATATTTACTCTAGTTGGAAGAAATAATGATTCATTGCTGTCTTCATGTGTATCTTTAAGTCTGTACTCATGTAACAGACATTTTAAGGCAAAGCTTTCATTTGTTTAATTCATTATTTATATTAGTTCTAGCATTAATTTTTCATAGCCCTTGGCCATCTGTAAGATAAAAGAGAAAGCAAGTCTTAAAGTGAGGGAAGCAAATATATAGAACTGCATTTTCAAATATAAAATTGCTACTTTAAAAAAAAACAATGCAGAAAAAGTTCATGATCTCTGCACAAAAACTTCATCAGTAATTCAAAAGCTAAGATAACAAATCCCAAAGGTCACATCTTCCAAGTGACCCACGTGACCTGGAATCATTCCATAGGCCTCTCTCAGTGCTCTTAAGTTTCCTGGTAGTGAGTGATAAACTTAGTGATATTAGATCTTTTAAGCCTGGCAACTCCCATCTTTCTCATTTCTCTCCTGAATCATAGAGGAGCTCTGCCAAGACACACTGAATATATCCATGGCTTCCTTTGCCCATTACGTAAAACTGTAAAACATCTCACACAACTACCACTATGCAGTAGGTACTTATTCAAATTGATCACCTTTAATCTTTTCAAGAATTAGACCATAGCAAATAGAACTGATGCAATGCAGCATTCTTATCTGAGTTTCGAGAAGGTTTCACAACAAACAACATAACCACAGAGACCAGGCGAAATAGCGCACCAAGGCAGCAAATATCTGGGACACTTTCATTGCTGGTGCTGCTGCAGCTCCTGTCTGGAGGAAGCAGGTACAGAGAAGGTTGCTGTGGCAGCTGGCAGGAGGCAGAGGGCCATCTGCCAAAACGTCTCTTTATGGTCCTTTACAGACATGCTTAGCTTATCCCATATTTGGTGTCATAATAGATAATTTTCTGTTCAGTTTAAATATAGGACTCCAGATACCCCCTTACTCTTTTAATGAGACAATCTTTCAACTTCACATCATCTGAATCTGGCTACTAAATTGAGTGAGATGATAAAACATCATTTTCAGTTTTAAACTGTAGGACTGTAGATGCATATTAGTTTCACACAACCTCTCATAAACACCCTTGGTTCTCAATTAAATCTCTAATAATCCTTTCTTAAAATGCTATGTAACACAAGCTAATGAGAAACCTAGTAAGTGTTATGTGCATGCAATAGACCACCAACTATGACATAACATTGACAGTTGTAGGCACTGCCTTTAAACAGGAAAATCAAAAGAAAAGCCTGCCAAAACTGACTATCTGGATAAATTATTTTTTTCTCATAATGTACAAATTTTGATATACTACAATACTGTATAATAATGTACAATACTACAAATTTTAATGCAATAATATCTGAGATTAACATGAATGTTTGCCATGTATTATGTCATCAATATTTGAGTCCAACTTCTCAGAGCAATGTCTGCTTATTATTACTTTTAAAAACTTTAATTTTTATCGGTCTTCCACTGACCACTGCTTTCACTCTACAGAGGTTTTTCTGAAAGAAACTTACTTTCAAGTAGGACTAACAACTCTACAATTGCTTCACTGACCCAATTTATTTCCTGGGACATTCCTAATTTTACCTGCCACTCTCAATTAACTTCTTTGTCCTTGCAGTTATTTAACTAACTCAAGCTTTTCTACTGTAAGATTCACCTGACCAGACGTAGATACCTATCTTGTACCTAACCATTCTGTAATTGCTCAGAAAAAATTGGCAATTCTAGGACTCAATTCATCTCATTCTAATGTAGATGCCCAAAATAATGGACTAAACTGTATTCTCCAAAGTACCCTTTTCATTCACAACTGAAAATAAAGGAATAGGGATATGGCTAGTTCAGTGGGGATCTCTACAATCTAAACCACTAGCCGAGGTATTTAGATTTCTTTCAAATCCAAATTTTTTTTTTAAATGAAGTATTTTTGATTGCTTTTTGAGGGCTGCTTTTGTTAATTTTCTCTTTTCCATGATGAATCAACAGCCATTTAAGTGTGACCCTTGATTAGGTGCTTGACTAGCTTTGCACTGTGGCACTCCTGAGGTGTTAGAGAGTTCTCAGTAAAAAAAAAAAAAACGTGTACCATTAACCTGGCTTTCCAAACTCATCAGCTTACTCTGTTACAGATATATGGTTACTAGATGGAAGTGTACACTGGAAAAATCCTTTTGAGGCTATATAACACAGCAGGCTGGAGGCTTAACATTTTACCCATCCCAGAGACTAAATTGTGAAGCATATCACTGTATTAAAATAGAAAATGTAAGTAGAATTTTAAAGTTTAAGGACTCAGACGATCAATATAAAGACTCAAGGACAAGAATTAGTATGTACTAAATGTATCTCAGCAATAATGATTTAGAATTAGAATGTAAAATAATGCAACGATACCTCAACAATGAGATTAGTCTTTGACCCTCAAAATATTACTACTATTTTTTCATCTTTCCTTTTTTTAAACACTTCTGAAGTAAAAAGTAACCTGAAAAAAATATTAAATAAAATGAAAACATAGGTAATAAAATCTGCCTCAGCAAAGAAGTATATGATTAAGCACCCTGCATAAACAGACATAAGTAAATCTAGATGCAAAATTTTTACCAAGTACCTGTCAAATAAATCTTGTTCTGAATCATCTCATTCCTCTTGGTGTATTTTTTAAAGGATTCTCTATTACAGATATATTTATTTTTATTGGGTTTGCATGGCAAGGGGTTGGTAACAGAGGGACTACAAGGACAGCTTCTGTGAGAAGCTGCTAGAAGCTTCACCAAGTCCGATAGAGCCAATGCCAGCCAGCTCCAGATAGACCCACCACTGGCCATGGCCAAGCCCATCAGGGATGGTGGTAGCACCTCTGGGATAATGTATTTAAGAAGCAGAAAAAGTTGCTGCACTAGGAGTAATTGCAGATAGAAAAGACTGAGAACATGTGAAACAGCTGCTTTCACCAAGGTAAGTGAAGAAGGAGGTGGAGAAGGCACAGAGCAGAGATTCCCCTGCACCCATGGTGCAGATCACACTGAGGCAGGCTGTGCCCCTGCAGACCATTGAGGTCCACAGTGGAGCAGATTTCCACCTGCAGCCTATGGAGAACCCCATACCAGAGCAGGGGGATGGCTGAAGGAAGCTGTGAACCTACATTTCCAGTGAGGAAACCCTCACTGGAGCATGCTCCTGGCAGGACCTGTGACCGCATGGAGAAAGAAGCCCACACTGAAGCAGGTTTGCTGCAGGACTCATGACCCTGTTGAGGACTGCACATTGAAGCAATTAATGAAGAACTGCAGCCCCTGGGAATGACATTGCAAAAGCTCATTTAGGCCTCTCTCCCATAGGAGGAACCCTACACTGGAGTGGGGGAAAGAGTGCGAAGAGTCCTTCCCCTGAGGAAGAAAGAATGGCAGAGACAATGTGTCATGAACTGACCAAAATCCTCGTTTCCCATTCACCTGTGCTGCTGAGGGGGACGAGGTAGAGAATTTGGGAGCAAAATTAAGTCCAGGAAGAAGGGAGGAGAGAAGGGAAGGCATTTTTAAGATTTGGTTTTATTTCTTATTATCCTGCTCTGATTTGATTGGTAATAAATGAAACTAATTACCCCCAAGTCAAGTCTGGTTTGCCCATGACAGTAATTGGTGAGTGATCTCTCCCTGCCCCTATCTTGACCCATGAGGCTCTTAGTTTCTCTCCCCTGTCCAGCTGAGAAGGGCAGTGATTGAGCAGCTTTGGTGGGCACTTGGTGTACAGCCAGGTTCAACCTGCCAAAAAATCATCATTTTTCTCCTCTCGTAATCCAAAATTATAAAACCATAATTTTCACCTACTTTTTAAAGTTTAGAAATTAGTTACCTGATCTTTTAACAAAATCTTTGACAGGCTAGAGGCAATTATGTCTTTGTATTGTTGCTTTTAAATCATTCAACATGTTTTTGAATAATTTCAACATATTCAGGTATGTTTATTTAATACATTTCTGTGACAGTAATAGATGGCAGCAGTATTATTTATGTGATGGTATGTCAGCTGTCTCTTCCAATGAGCTGGTGAGAGAAGACTGTCATGGGTTCAGCAGTAGCAGTCATTTTTCTCCTTCTCGGTAGCTGGTGCAGTTCTGTGGTTTTGACT
>JANRGW010038021.1:0-36651 GCA_024733675.1 Psilopsiagon aymara | reverse complement strand
CGGGTGTTGGATGGTGCCCCGGAGAGCGCTGCGGACACCCGCGGACGGGGCTGCCCCACCGTGAGTGCGCGTCCGTCTGCAGCTCCTTTGGCAGCGGGTGGGGAAGACGCGGCCCCGGTGAGCTGCCGGGGACAAAGGACAGGGGAAGGGTCCCCAGTGCGGGCCGGGGGCGGCACGGGCACTTGTCCTGTCCGGCTGTGGGGAGAGGTCCCGTCGGAGGAGCGGGAGAGACCTGCGAAGCGCCCGGCTGCGCTCGCCTGCCGGGGTGAGCGAGGGAGCCCTCTGCATCGCGGAGGGGAGGGCTCGACGAGAGGTGTGTACTCGGTGCACCCCGCCAGCGTGCAGCCGGCCGCGTACCCGTGCGCTGCAAGCTGCGGGAGTACGTTTAGAACTTGGTTGGTAAAGGGAGGTCTGAGTTTCGGCTGGAGCGCAGAGGCGGTTTCTCGTGTTGCTGCTATGTTATCAGGGAACTTCGCCGTCAAAGCGACGGCGAGCGGAGGACTGAGGCGCTGGGTGCCTCCGGGAGCTATGTTGGGCTCCTAGAGGCAGCGAGAGTGGGCAGGACCGGCTGGGAACGGGAAGGAATGGGGCTCTGGAGGAGTTCTCGAGTCGTGGCAACTCCGCCGTCGTCCTCCGGCACCGGTGGGTCTCGCCGGTGCTAGACAATGAGGTGATGCCGGTGCACTTGAGAGACACCTCCGGCAGGTCCTGGGGCACCTGGCTATGTTCCAAAGGGCTCCCGTGGGACAAATTCAGGACGCTTCCCAATAGCCGCATGGTTAGCTGGTACCTGTCGGGCAGGTGCTGATGAAGAGTGACACGGCCATAGTCGGAAGGTTCAGGACAGCTGCGGGCCCTGTGGGATGCAGGTTGCCCCACATGCTTTAGCACCTCAGGCAGCATGAGCAGTGTGGGGCAAGTAGCTGAGCATCTGGGACTCCTCTAGAGCCTTAGGGCTGAGAGTCTGGAGGCATCCTATGAGGCTGGTCTGACTGTGTAGACAGACATCCATCTGCCGGCATGGGACTGGATAGGGAAAGAGTGTCCCAGCAGGAGAAGGGGTGGGTGTCAATAAGGAAGAAGTCTCCATACTTTGTTATTTCTACGCTTCTTAAGTTTCTTCTTGGTAACGATTTACAGGGAAAGGTTCTGGGTTTCCTGTGCTGGGAAATCATCGTCCCCTGCATCGAGAGATGTTTCTCCTGCTCGGCAGTGACGGGCTCTCAGGTTAACTCCCCCGTGGCGTTTAAAATGCACATCTGTTTTTTTCCACTGCAGTGTGCTGTCTGAACCTTGTCCCTTCTCCAGAGAGCTGCTGTGATGCTCAGGCCATCACAGTAAATACTTCAAAAGCATAGGGCACTTTCCCAGAGAAAATAATGAGGGTGTATTTCTAGCACTGGTGATTGCTGGGCTGATGTTAAAAAAAGAGGAAAAAAAGCAGCAGATATGTGTGTATTGGTGTTTCATTCATTTGTTCAGCTTTTATATTTTTTATATTATAAAATAATATTTTATAATGTTATTGTTTTATTTTATTCCTGGGAAACTTGGCATGCAATAGAATGCCTTGGCCTTACTCAGTTGTTTATTCCTCGTGTTTAAATGTTGTGCACTCTTAATCAGTATCCCATTTTCAACACTGGCGATGCTGAGAGTCTATGTAGTAGCTGGTGTTTTGGCTTCACGTGAGGAATGCCAAATCAGAACTAAATGGAATCCAAAAGGGGGGGACGGGACGGACACGTTTTCTTGCAAAGATTACCTTTAGGGGAAAAAAAAATAAGAGTAAGACAAGTATAAGCAAAAATAAGTCTACAAAATGCTATTGGAGACCATGAGGTGTAGTGATTTTTATTTTTTTCAGTGGTTTACCAAAAAAAATATTGTCTGTGCTCTTTGGACAGGTTTTTTTCTCTAAAGATTTTTTTGTTATCTAGAATTTTATATAGTGATACACTGAGATAAACAGCAGTGTCAAACTTGCCTCTTCTTTTTTTCCCCTCAAATAAGCAAAATCTTACACACACACACACACACACCAGATAAACTATATTTGCATGTGTGCTTCTGATTTAAGTCTTTTCTTGATAGATGCAGTTTTTTGATAACAGGTATGGACTATGTAATTTCATTTTGGAGGGGGGAGTGTTTGTAGGTTGTAAACTGGTTTTTGTTTTGTTTTTGTTAAGAAAAGCAAAGCTGATAGTACTTTAAAGCTATAGCACACTTTTTTGCTGCCAGCATTGCAGGTAAAAGTCTTTGAATCCAGTGATTAACTGCATCAGTTAGCTTTTGTAGTAAAGTGGTTGCCCTACTGTTCATCCAGTGCAAGACAATGTGAATTGCTTGCATGCTTATTGCTCTCCTGGGTTACACTTCTTTTCTTGCAGAAAGTCCTGTGCTACTGTGCTGCTGCTTGGTTATCTTGGTGATTTTTATCAATGGTACCTTAATTCAGGGTTTGTGGTTAGTAACTGAGCATGGGCAAGTGGTGGTTTCAGCCCAAGAGAAGTTCTCTGACAAGGAGATCCTTGGAGATTTACTGGAGGAAGTAATTTGCTGCTTCTTAAACCATTCCGTATGATTGCCTTTTTTTTTTTTTATTTCCTTCTCTCTCTTTCATCATTTTGCAGAATTTGGCATCACCCCCAAAAATGCAGAACTCTGAGTTTTGAATTTTGTATTTTTGGGATTTTTTTTTCTCTTCTGTTTCTTTTTTGGGCCATGTCTTCCCATTTCCCTAATGCTTTGCTGAAGTTGATGTCTGGCAGTACTGCTTGCAGTCTCTGAAGCTGCATCTAATCGTAAGGACCCTGCTGTTTGTGTTAATTTTGTCAAGGTATCGGCAGATTGGCATTTTCACACTTGTAATAGAGGCAAGCTGTGTTCCAGGTGGAGTTTTATTTATTCTTCCTGGATGTCTGTCCACTTTACGTAGATCAATATTACTCTCTGCTCTGGATATTATCAGGACTAGCTGGACACTTCAGGAGGAAAAAAGGTAGAAGCAAGCTGATGCGTAAGCTGCCTAATTGATCTGAGTAGTTAGATGGTGATTCAGATATGAGAGATCAGCAGTGGACTTTCTCCTTCCTCTGGGGAAGGAAGCCAAGTTGGTTGGTTTGGGTTTTTTTTACCTGGTTATTACTGGTAGCAAAGCTATTCCTGCTCAGAAGAGTTCTTCACATGATATACTGGTGAAAGCATGTCTGTTCTTACTTGTGCTGCAACTGTAGGTATTGCTTGTGAGACTATAATGATGCTTTCCTTTTTTCTTAATAAAGACTTCATAGCCTGCTTACTAATAGATCTGTTACAAGATCTCAGTGAGAATAGAAAATGAAGGGTTTATTCACACCTTTTTGGGTAGCTCAGCAAGGTACTTCAGAAGACTTAGTGATCTGTCCCAATTCAGTGCAGCTGTCGAATAACTTCTGCAAAGACAGTAGTGTCTCCCAGCTGTTGTGCTTAAGGCAAGAGTACAGTAGATTTGCTTGGGAGAGTCAGGACCAGGTGGGATGGATGGGGCTTTGAGCAGCCTGGTCTAGTGGAAGATGTCCCTGCCCGTGAGAGGGGTTTGGAACTAAGGTTCCTTCCAACCCAAACCATTCTATGAAATCCTGTTTATAGCCTTGGTAAACTTAAAAGCAGGAATGTGTTTCCAGTTGCATTTCCTGGCTCTGTATATGTATGCCCGTGAATAAGCTTTCTGTAGGCATCTTGGAAAGGATGTGTCTATGGGTTTTAGTGGAGGCAAGCTTGTGTTACTGAATGGCTATTTAAGTAATTCACTTCCTTTAACCTTCGGAAGCTCTCGTGCAATGCTGTCTAGGTCATCCACCTGAGAAAACGGAGCTTTGCACTTGTGAGCAGGCTTCCTTTGCAGCTGATTTATGCAAGGTGTAATGGACACTGAGGCTGGCTTACCTCATCCCGTATTTTGCTGGTTCTTTCTTATGCTTCTGCATTTATTTAGGCCAGTCGACACCTTCAGTTGCTACTCACGGAGTTTAATATGCTTGGCTTATGAAGTATGAGGGAGCCCTATAAATGATTGATAATCAATAATAAACAAGTCCATTAATAGATTATGCAGAAGTAAACAAATTCATTGTAATTAGAAACTTCATGTTGGTAGATAGACGTGATAGGGTACATGCTGCTACTTTTACCAATCAATGAAAAGGCAGGACCAGTTGATCCATTGCTCTTCCCATGTTGGCAAGAGAATGTTTGTCCTCCCAGGAAAAGGGCTTGCTAGCAAGTAATTGCATGCTCTAACTGCAGACTTTGCTGTTTGAGTATTATTTAAAGCATGTACATTGCTAAGTTTTACATATGCTTCTGATAAAATAATGTGTTTTAAAAGGCTGCATATTTTTGTGTACAAAAATTCAAAAGCACTTTCCATCACTTAGCAGTGATGGAAAAACATAGTCTCTGTGAGATCCTGATTCTGTCCCTTTGCCTGGAGCGTTTAATACTCATTGTCTATTTCTCTCAGAAGGCTCCTGGATTCAGTTTTGGTTTCAGGGAAAGATTAAGCCTAGATGATTCATGCTGGGCTCTCCTCACTGGGAGTAAACTGCTGAGGAGCTTGGTTCATCCCATGGGAGAGCCGGACAGAAGTGTGGCAGCCACCCTGCCTGGTCCTGCCACCACTGTCCTGCTGTTGTGCTTCCATGTGCTGTAGGAGCACCACCTTCCTCTCTTTGAAGACTTAGTTAGGAGCACTAAGGTCTGATATGTGCCCAGAAATGAGAGTCACTTTACAGGCCTACCAGAGAACACTGCCAACCCTGGGTAGGAGAGTTGTCCCCTGTCTTTGAGCTTAAGGACTGGTGCAGCCTACAGACAGAGTAGCATAGTGGCACAGTCGCAGGTTAGGAATGAGTGTCCCTGGGAATTCTGGGAGATCCCTTCTTCCTGAGCATGCTGGCCATATCGTAGGAGTGCAGAGCAGAAGAGTTACAAACTCAAGAGCGCATTTCGTGTTCTAGTAGTGACTTGTGCTGCTTGACATGAGGCAGGAAAACTTCACAGCACAAAGGTGTGGGTGGTCATGCCTTGCTAAGAGCTGTGTCTGATCCTGCAATCAAGACTAACGAGAGAGCATTTTCCTCTACTGTTAAAGCTTGGTGTCACCAGGACCAGTTGTATTGTACAAGAAGTAAGGAAAATGGATGTTGGTTGGTATCTGAAACCAATGCTCAGTGATTTCTCCATCTGTCTCAAAAGGTGCAGGGTGATGGCTAAGCCTGCTAGGGCTCCACAGTGCTGGAGTATGTGGAAACATCTTGCACGGTACTTTTTGAGAATCCTAAAGGAAAGGTGTGAGCCAGGCATACATCCCATTCCTGCGAGAGGACTGCATTCAGATCTAACCAGAGTTGCTTGCAGATGCAGAAGGTCTATTGCAGTTGCATCTGCCATACTGTGGACAGAAAGCTATTTGTGTTGCATCTGTCCCATAGCCACACTGCATTGGTTAGGGATCCAGTCAGAGCACCAAGTAACTGGGAGGTGTCTCTGTATTCCTCGATCAATGGCTTTGAATAGGGACTTCCCACTCAGTAGTGCTCAGTGTTTGAAGGCAGGTATGTAGTCTACCCTAAAAGCAGTCTGTGCACACAAAATTCAGTACGTTACCTCCTTATGGCATCCTTGGCCTTGGATGTGTCATGCTAGCCCTGAAGTGATGCTGAGGCAGATAACATTTGAAAAGTCAATGTGCTGCTGGGAATTTGCTGCAGGGCACAGCCTAGTTGTCCTGGCTGTTGGTTGTAGGTGGCACTTTTCATATCATCTTCAGCCGTGACACAAAGCTGTTTAGTTTCAGTCTTTTCTGCCCTGACAAGCAACCTTATTTCCCCTTTCTCCTGATTGATGTATCTTTCTGGAGGAGTTTTCATCATCTCAGGTGATAGTCAAAGGATGTAGGTGTGGTGTTAAGGTTGCTGGGAATGGTTAATGCATACCATCGTTACATCTTTCACTCGCTTGAGCTCTTATTACTGTTTTGCAGGTGCCATACAGTATGCCTCTGAGGAGACAAAATACCGGGAAGGTGAGGGGGGGGGGTTCTCACTTTTAAGGCTTAAGTGTTTCATCATGACTATGAGGCAGCCCAAGTGTGGGTTGCTGCCAAAGACAGATTAGTTTCCAGGCAGTTGTGTGTCTGTCTTGCTGCAGGACTGCCTTGATTAGAGCTGCTTAAGCTGATTGTGAAACTGCAGTCTAAGAGTCTAGTTGTCTTAGAAGCTGAAGACATCTCTGGATAATGTCTGGAAAATGTTCAGAAGAGTCTTAATGTTTCTGGACAGTTTTTGATGGGGCTCTGTAGGGTCACTCTGATAGGGTTTCATCAGGAAGATACTCAATGCTCACTTTGAGTCAACTCTAGCAAAACCAGCTTTCACAAGTTGTATTTACTGTAATAAACCCACAAAGCATGTTTCCTGGTGTTCCTGAGAAGCACAGAATCACTTGTGCTTTTCTCTCAATAGAAGAGGACTTCATTCTGTTTTTCAGCTTTGAGCTGGTAGGTGACTGCTTTGGCCCCTTGAGATGTGGTTGTGGCAGTACCTAGAGGCTGAAATCAGGATCAGGACCCAATTCACTGTGGTCCCAGGATCTGTTGTGTAAAATACAGCAGTGATTATAAGGCTCTGTGAGCCTGTGTGCTGTTTGAACAGGATATGCTTGCAGACAGGCTGTGGCTGTGGTAGGTCCCCAAGCTCACTGATGGCAGGTCATCCTTGTGCCATTGTGTATATGGGCTGTGTGAGGTGGTTTAGCCAGCTGTCCCACTGAAATCCAAAGTGGACAGTCTCCTTATTCATCCTCTTTCTCCTCCCGTGTTTCTATCACTCTTACCCCTCTTGGTGGGGCAAACCTCAACCATTTCTCGCTGGACCCAGCAAGTGCTGAGGGTCTGCACCAGTGCTGTGAGGAAGCTCAAAGGACTGTAGAGATAAGAGGGGATGATTAGGGGGTTTCTTAATAAGTTTTCGCAGCCATGTTTGAGCTGTTTAATTGGAAAAGTCTTGAAATTAATGACAGGCATGTTTTCCAAAGCTCTGCTGTATGTGTGTTCAGGTAAAATAAACAGTGTTAAATAAGCTGTGCCGCCTCTCTTGGCACTAATAAGCTTCCTGACTGGTACCAGAAGAATACAAATAAATAGCGCCTTTGACTGTTTCATCGATAGACTGCCTGGCCTTTGACCATGCAATTACATCTCGAAATTCACTTCTACAGGAGCTAAAACATGCTGTGTTGTCATTTCTAAATAAATAAATGAAATAATAATAATAAAGCAACCAAAATCAACCAAACAAAAAACCCCAACAAAACCAAGCACCTTGTAGGGTGTCTCAGAGGCCAGTGATTGACTTCAGCTTTTATTAATTCATCTGCAATGCATTTGCTGAAGCTTTTAGGGTTTAATTGAGGTTAAGAGGTTGGAATCTGTGGTAAACAAAAGAATGGCATATGGGCAACCTGAAATTGTGTATGTTTAAGTAAGAGCATTCTTTCTGGCCGTTTGTTTTCATTGGGCAGTTACTCCTGGCTCACAACATTTTTCTTTTTAAAGGTGTAAACATGTAATGCTAGCAAGTTAATGATTCACTATGGTTTATCACATCCTAACATACCTCTGGAGAAGGTTGAGCTGGGCTTGTGTTTGACCTCCCCCTTCAGATTAAGGATGTTGCCTCTTTAACCTCTTACCCACTGTGGCTTGGTCCACAAGATCATTGGTTTAAAAACACAGGGAGAACAACACTTTCTTCCCTTCCTTTCTCATTTCCTTGCTCCCAGGATCCATACTTGTTCTCATAAAAATCCAAATGGACAAAGCAGGTGTGAGCCCAGAGAAAAAGCTTTCCAGAAGCTTTGCTTTATAGAGGCTGTGGGGAAGTGGGATTCATTTTCTCCAGTTGTGCACACAATTTTCTGTGGCTGTGTTTTTAATGGTCACTGCTTCCTTCTGTTTTCTGTTCTATTAGAAGCCAAATTAATGTCTCTGCAGGTCATGATCTCCTTGTGTGAGTAGGAATACATATAGGCCAGTGCAACAATTTGACAAGCCTCCTTACACTGGAAAGCTTGAGCTCATATTCTGAGGCCTTTTATGCTGTTGATAAAGTTTATAGCACATATGACATCAGCTGGCCATAATGATGGTGACCTGTTGCCCCTGAGTCATTCAGTAGACATCTGTAATTTATATACAACTGTTAGTAGTGTGTAGCCTGGAGCTTAAGAGGGCTTGTCAGTATAATTAAATCAATAAGAGAGGATAAATCAGTTTTTCTCTTAATATTTAATAGAACCTCTTATCTGTCTCAGGGAATCAAATGTGTTTTTCACGCTTGCTTATAATTTAGAGTAATATCCTTTTTAAAACTCCTCGTTCCTGTTTGTTTTTGAAAAAAGGTAATAATAGCAGCTTTTATTAAACCCTTCTTTTCATTGCTACAGTAAATGCAGGTTTTATGCATTTGACTCATAAGAGGTGTTCTACATAAAGAAATTGTATCAAAAATGCTTTATTAAGAAGCATTACATATGCCAGCTCAGGGAAGGAGGTGCACAGAACAGCTTTTGTACTTGCAAAAGGACACTTACAGATCTTTCTTGCATTTGATGAAGAAAAAATAAATATTCTTGAGTGCAGAACTGAAGGGAGAGCAGTAAATCGAGTTTGGGGGGGGGGCTTTGCAGGTAGGCATCAGCCAGCAGCACCTGGTGATGAGTATCTAGCTGTTGCTGGTGGAAGGGAGTCACGCCAGGGTGACTTTGGAGCAGCTGGGGTTTGACTTGCATTACATCTTGCACAGCGATGATGTGGACCCCATAACTGGTTGGTATCTTGCTGGTTCAGCTGTCTGCTGGTGTTCGTCCCTAACTTGCCCTCAAGGAACCTCTCCCCTTCCTCATGGATTCATCAGGGCCTGGAGGATCCTTCCTTGCTCTGGAGAGCATCAGAGCAGAGAGGGCTGTAAAATGTCACAAGTTGCTGAGGGTAGTGTGTCTAGCCTAGCTGTAACATGAAGATGATGTTGGCTACTGTGCTGCATGTGAGCTGAATTTCTGTCTCTTATTGCTGTTGTTATCATAACTCAAGCTCCAAAGGGGCATGTGTAGCTTGGGCTCAATCTTAGGAAGGAGGCTGGCAGGGCTCACCTCACAAAAGTATGGTACAGCAGCTCAGCCTTGTGAGTTGGTGCATTTCCACCTCCTCATTTGAATTGAGGTATAGAGGATTTGGGGGAGTGGTTTCCTAAGGACTAGGGGTGAGGTCAGGGAGAAAGCAGCTCAGATGAAGTCTTGTGCACTGACACATGCCTGCTTGATGGCTCTTTGCAATATCTGATTTGTGTGAGAGTGAGGTAGTTGGCTGAAGGACGGCACTCCTTCCTCTCTTGTGGGCATTTCTGGGGAGCAGTCCATGGTGTCATCTCCCTTATCAGTTAGTATGTCTCAAAACCTTGAGTCAGGTTGCTATTTTAGGGAGACCTCATCACTTTATGGCACTCTCTTAGGACTCACAAGCTATTTAAAGGTTGATTCTGTCCATTTTGTGCAGAGATGCTGGTGGAAACATTGACAGTGGCACTGTAAAACGTGTGGTTTGTTTATTGTTCTGTTTTAAACAGCAAGGAGGAAAACCTCCCATCAAATGCATGCCATGGGCTGCTCCCAGTGTTGTCTGGAGCATGGCACTGATGCTCTTACCTTCTGTACAGGTGCATGGGATGAAGTGAGCCTGACGCCTGCTCAGAGAGGAGACCCTGTCCCCACAGAGCTGCCCACCATGAGCCGGGTACTGCTGGCAGGCAGGATGCAGCCAGAGAGCCGCAGCGTCTGTGTGTTCTTGCCCACCCGTGAGCAGCTCAGCCTCATCGTTGGGGTGAGTGGCTGGAGGGAGGACGGGAGGTCTCTGCTTTAGGGCTGTGGTTCAGTTTTGTTAGTTCCCATTGTTCTGCCAAGAGCCTGGTGTGGGTCTGCTGACCGAAAGGCTATTAGCCAGCTTAGGGTAATTGGTGCTCCGTTTTCTATTGGGCAGCTTCAACTCATTTGCAGAGTTCCTTAAAAGTCTCTGCGGTGGTTTTGGACAGGGGGTCCCCCCTGCCCTTTTTTATTCTCTCCAAGTGTTTTTATCACTGCTAATAATCTAGCAGTTTTTAAAGGCTGAGCCTGAAATGCCTTGATGACTTGGCAGCAACTCATGACCATTTGCTCTGACTTTTAGCTATTTCTGGGTTTGATAGCCTGCAGGTCCTTCAAAGAGTCTTAAGGCAAACAGCCATCACGGGTGGGGTTTGCTCCATTCTTTGAGTACTTGTACACACAAAAACTAGAGGTAAGTCACTTCATTCCTTTGATCGCCACTTCAAACGCCCAAGAGTGTGTACATGAGTGACAGCAGAGCCAGCTCAGCTGGCAGCCCAGCATGGCACCATGTCCATCAGGGCACGGTGCCTCTTTGTGCAACGCCGGCTGCTCCTTGAACTTGTGAGAAACTGAGCTGACAGAGGCACTTCACATTCAGAAGACAAGCCAGCCTCAAAGATAAGCTCTCTTCTTGTGTGTACATGCAATCATGTGTGGGCTGGGAAGGTTTTGCTTTGTTTTGGGTGGGTTTTTCCCCACCTCTGGGATGGGGAGGGGGAGAAGACAGTTGAGATGAACTGTTATTTTAAGTACTTGATTTGAGATGGTGGCTTTTGAAACTATGTATGGTAATCTTCAAAATCCATGTAGGAATTTTCCTACCTGCTGTGCTTGTGTGGCATCATTAACTGAAACAGCCACCAGGGCTGGATAGAACAGGGCTTTAAGAGCAAAATCTGGGGCACTCTGCTTCTAGGTTACCCGTTCAAAGCCAGCCCAGCTACCGCCCCAGAGGGCTTTTGCAATCTGCTGGCTTTTGTGCAAGCCTCAGATTGACAATTTAATTAAGTTCTTGGTGGCAGGTGCACAGGCCTGGGAATGGTCTGTTGCGACTGACCCTAAATCTCACCTTCTTATAGTTTTTATCAGGGAGAATGAAGATCTGAGATAGTGGAGGCCACCCTGCCGTGGGGAAGGTGCAGGCTGGTGTGCAGCCAGGCAGTATGCTGGCAGGGCTGATGCTGTCACTGCTCCTTGCTAGGCACATGGCTTTTCCTCCACTGCTGGGTCACACTCCACCATATTAAGTTTCAGCAGTGTTTAGACCATACAGTAAGTCCTGGATACCTGCAGTTTATCTTAAAATTATAGAATCATTTAGGTTGGAAAAGACCCTTTAGATTGAGTCCAGCCATAAACCAAACACTGCAAGTTCACCACTAAACTATGTCCATAAGTGCCACATCTATATGTCTTCAAATACCTCCAGGGTATTTAATAAGCGTAAGAGATAGTCCTTTGCATTGAGTGCTGGCAGAGACAGAAGGAAGGTGCCATGGCCTGCCTGCTGCCCCTCCAGAGGGCTGAGGTGCCTTGAGCGTCTCTGCTTTGTCCCACAGGGGTGTCCCTGTCACAGCACCTCTCAGCAACCTTTTTTTTTTTTGTGGTTCTGAGCAGACCTGATCTCCAGTTGATGTCCCCACTCATTGCGGGCGTGTTGAACTGTATGACCCTTAACTGTCCCTTCCAACCCAAACTATTCTATGATTCTGAAGACATTATCCCTCCTTGCTTCTGCTGCTTCTTGCTTCGGTAGCTGGAAAAAATATCTATGTGGAGATGCTTTTGTGTGAAACGGAATAGCTGCCTGTACCAAAACATGAGACCTTAATGCACAGTTGTGTCCTAATTGCATTGAGGGTGAAACATGACCTGTTACAGCTGGGCAAGTCACCAAAACCAGCTTTTCATTTGGCTTCTGTCTTTACCACAACACCCCTTCAAAACAGCAACAAAAAATAAGGTTTCACAGCTGGAGATCTATACATATTTTTAAAAGGAACATCAAGGCAATTTTCTAATGATGTTGAACCCAGATTCAGTTAGTACAACCACAGATGATACTTTGTGCATTTATTAGAATAATAATGCCACTACTTATGATTTTCAAAGCCTTTTAACCTCTTCAGTGTGGAATGCAAATACTAAACAAGCTTGCAGCTCGGTGAGGTAGGTAGGAATGGTTATCCTTGCAGCCGAATAAACTATAGATCCTTCCCATGATAAGCACAGTGTTTATGCAGGTAATTCTTTTCTCCTCCCTCCCATATAAATTCCACCCTTCCAGATAAGAGTTTACCTACATGTGTTTTATGTGGTCACATGTAGATTGATTCCTGCTCTTCATGCAAAATGGATTTGGTTTATATCCTTCACAGATAATGTTGTTGAAGATGGAAGAGAAGGAGGCATTTTAAAGTCTCTTTCCTCATAATTAGGTATCTTTTGATTAACTTTCATGTCCACCTTTCTGCAGGTATAGGTGAATTTGAGGGGATGGTGAGGAGGCAAGTTATCTTTCCAGGACCAACTGTGAACATGAGAAGCAGAGCAGTGAGGAGAACTAATGGGAGCTGCAGCTCCACCAGCTGCCCAAGGACAGTGAGGCAAAGGGAGAGCGTGCACCTCTGAGCACAGAGCAAAGTTGTCTGCCTTGCTCCAGGCAGCCCCAGTTGGGAGGTGGAGTATACGTGCCAGAGAGCTTAAGTGGGCTTTGAGTGAGAATGGGGTAACTAAAAATTATATTGCTTGTACCAGAGATCTTGGAGTGGTATCCAATTTGTTCAGTTTTGTTTATCTGCCAGCATTGTGGCTTATCTCCCTGGTGGTGTTGAACCTGTTGATCAACTGGTTTTTATGAGTAGGCTTCTCAAACTGTTCTGGGCTGGTAGCAGCTGAATAAAGGAGAGATCCCTATGCTAGCAAAGGTCTGGCTGCCAACGGGGGTAGCAGGGCAGGCAGCCACTGTACCTGTGTTTGTTCAGGTATCAGAAGCAGCAACAGCAGATGTTGCTCCTTGCCTAGTTTCTGGAGAAAAGGTGAGAGCATGAGCAGGAATTTTTGCAGGGAGGAAGTCCTGTGAGAAGATTCTGTGTGCTGGTGAACGGCAAGTGTAGGTCTCGAGTCTTTCAGCTGTTCTGTGAGCAGGAGAGCTGATGTTTTAAAGCATATGGATTGAGTTAAAATAGAGATGGGTAACCAATACACGTGAATGTTTGCACACAGAATGACCCTGGAGTAGCATTTACCTTCTGTAAATTTGCACTCGACTTCACTTTGGACTAAATTCCATGTGTAAAGAAGCCCTGAGTCTGACGTGGGGCAAAGCTGAGGATCAGTGGAAGGAATGATTCATGGCGTGTCTGGAATGGAGCTTGGCACAGGAACCATATGCAAAGGGAGGAAAGGCCAAAGAGAAGTGCATGGATTAAAAATGCAAAGGGAAATGTTGGTTGCTTTGGGCAGATGGGAAGGCAGGAGGAGGAAACAGCCATTGCAAGTGTCACTGGTATTTCATAGCCTTGAAAGCTGGGAGTAAAACTTGATACAAAAGGGAAATGCCAAAAGGAGAATGGACAAGGTGGTAGTTCACATTCCTGCTGTGCAAGAAATATGATTAAGTCGGTACTTTAGAGTGTCACAAAACACTGAAGTGCTCAGTTCCCTGGAACTGTCTTAAAGCAGGTTTTTCATCCCTTAGGTGTGAAAGTGTGCCGCTTACAAAATTCGTATGATTTCAGTTTTTCCATGAAGTCCTGTGCTGCCAGTGACTCATGTATGCTCATAACCATTCTGGCTAGGGGCAGGTCACCTCTTCCTTAGTGAGTCCTTCCCAGGTAGGAGAACATGCTGAGAGCTTCCTTCAGAAAGGAGG
The DNA here is from genome assembly GCA_024733675.1 of Psilopsiagon aymara. Classification (NCBI taxonomy): domain Eukaryota; kingdom Metazoa; phylum Chordata; class Aves; order Psittaciformes; family Psittacidae; genus Psilopsiagon; species Psilopsiagon aymara. The sequence continues at coordinate 22,811 of JANRGW010038021.1, read as the reverse complement.
TCAATCTGTGCCCAGCTTTCCCTTCGAACTGTGTATTCCTGGCAGCTGAGTAAATACTGCATTTAGGTGGGAGACTGTAAGGGTACACTCTCACATGAAGACCCCTATTAAGACCTGGATGTGGTTTTGGGTCTTACCAGAGCTGTGGATCACCTCCTTTCTTCCCAGAACCCATACATGCACATGGGCGTAGCACAGGTTTCAAAGCTCCCAATAAAACAGTAGTGAGTGTTTGGCTAGTGATGCTTGGGAAGGAGAAGAAAACAGGTAATTGAATGACCTCCTGTTTCCCATTGTCCATGTCTAGTGACATGGTACATCCTGGGGCAGGGAGGAGAGTGCAGCCAGTTTCTGGGCAGTGTGGCACTAAAAGGGTTTGAAGAATTGCAGTGGCAATTAGTTTGATGGCGGTGATTAGTTTGCAGGAGAGCTCAGCAGTTGGCTTCTGCCCAGTCATCTTTGCTGCTGTGAAGGTAGTGCTGCACTGTGTCCCCTCGGGAAGGCTGCTTCCACTACTGCTAATTGCATCATCCAGCAGCAGTGCAGTGAAATTCAGAGCTTCTGGCCCATTTTGTGTCTGCAGCTGGCTGCACCCTGAGCTGAGCTGCTCTGTGTCAGCGTTGTACTGTTTTCTCCATCCACTTTTGCTCCTTCCCCCAGTGTCTCTAAGGGTTTTTGATTGTGCCTGTGGTTATCTCTGTGCTTCTGGGGTGGCGCAATGGCGCAGGAGGAAATGAGGCTGTAGGTGGGGGGTGTTTAGTGGAGGAATCTTGTGATCATAGTACACATCCAGGTCTGCATATGCAGGTAGCCAGCATCATGCTCTAACTGGGGGAGCCTGTGCTCTGAGCCACCCTACTAGAACAGTGTGTTCGGTATCTGTGCCACAGTGTTATGATGCTCTCTTGTGCTGTGCTTGCAAATACTGCCCAGCCTCTGGTCCCATGCAGGAGTGTATGTTGGCAGCTCTGCTTTTCTCAGTGCTTCCTCAGAACAGGCACAGTGTTATGGGAAGCAAGGGTACTGGAAGGCCTCTGTGTTTCGTGGAAAATTGAAAGAGCTTATAGGCCCTGGTGGCAGCTTCAGAAGATGAAGATGTTAATTGCTGTGTGACCAGGAGTCAGTAGGGGACAGAACAAGCTCTTCTGTGGGGTACAGAGCACCCTCATCTCTAAACTGTGACCTATTTCTATTCTCATGCAGTTATGAGTTTGGTTTCATACTTTTGTATTTAGTTCTCCTGAATGAAAGTGTTTTGGTTTAGTTGTTTGCTCTTAACCTCTCTTTCTTAAAAGAAAAAAATCCTAAAGAAAGTCGTATTTTCATTTTTGCAATTACAAGCACGTTTTTTTGCGAGAGCACCTATAAATAGCCTGGTCAGTACTGAACAAAACTAGGGCTCCAGCAGTGCTCCAAATTCTTACACAGAGATGCCAATAGATAGGAAACCTTTTAAATTCATCTTACTGAACTGAGTGGCACTGCACTGTGAAGGAAGGAGAATGACACATTGATTATTGTTCTGTGATAACAGCAGTAATACTGAAAACAAACCTTGTTCTGTTTTGAGGATTGTTTTGGGAGAACCTGGGCTTATTTGGTTTATTTATTTTGTTGTTTCAGGGTTGTTTTTTTTTTTTTTGCTATGGTATCTCAAAATATACTGGCCAATGTAACGTAGAATTGCTCCATCCAGGTGTGTGAGCCATCTGTAATGCCCGATTGGTTGTTTCTTCCAGGTCAAAGCCACTGGACAGGAGCTCTTTCAGCAAGTTTGTGATTTAGTGAAGATTAAAGAGCCTCACTTCTTTGGCCTCAGCATTGTTAAAAGTAAGCAAACTCAATACACGGAGCAAATGACTTGGCGAATGTCCACAGACCCACTTGTGTATTTACAGTGTGTGCATATATACACAACAGCCGTGCCTGCGGGGAACTTGATTGTAGTAAGGTCACAAAGTATGTAGATTATGCACAGGCTTCTCAAGCTCTTTTGATCTTTGGTATGTGGGCAGACAAATTGGGAGAAGAGGGGGGCTTTTGTTCTCCACCTTTGTTCTTACATTCCACCTCTTTGTGGGGTTTTCTTTCTCTCCTGTAGCCAAGTTGCTAGCCAACATGTTTGTCACTGAATTCAAAACTGTCCATAGCTGAACAAGAGGTGAATTTTAAAAGGACTTTGGAGCTGAAAGTGTTACTTCTGAAGTCACAGGAAAAGAATGTGGCAGCAAGGGGAGGAAACTTAAATGGTTTGGTGGGACTGAAAACGTGTGGGGGGGATGCTGGGCTTTGAAATGTTGCATGGGAAATACAAAACTTCTTAGTCTGTGAGTTGAAGTCCAGTCTCCTTGGTCCTATGGCTTAGTATTGACCAGGTAACAGGGTAAGGTGATGCTTTAAAGGAGCAAACTGATAGGAGATATTGTATTTCTAGCATGATATGTGCACTGGCACACCCCTCTGCCCCCAACTCTTAGCAATTAGAAATGGATCTGTTGTCTTCCTTATCCTGCCTCCCCACATTTCCAAAAGAACGGAAAGGACTTCCCTCCAAGTTTTCTCAAATGTGTTATTTACTACTGCAGCTCTAGATATTGTTACATCGAAATGAGAGTAGTCTTTTATGAGTCCTTCTAAATAAGGTTTCTTTTGCCTTCTAATGATTACGTGGGATAAAATAGTTTCCTTTAAGTTTACTTGTCTCATTTCCTTTCTGCTCTTATTCTCTGAGAACTTTTGCACTTTTTTTGAGCACAGTCCTCAAACTAAGACAGACATAAGCTCTTTATCTCCATAAGGTGTGTAGAGTCTCCAAGAAATTCTGTAAGTGTAACTACAACAGCAGCTAAGAACTATATCTCTGTGTTTAAACCAGCATAGGTTTGGGTTTTTTTAAGATGAGGAAGACTTGAGTGCTCTTAACTCTTTTCACGAACCAGCTGTGTTCCTGTGAGCCACCTCTCCTCGCTGCCTTTCTTAACACCAGTTTTCACCTATTACACTTGCAGAACATCTTGAGTGAAACTAGAGCTCCTGACCTCCCATGTAAGACAGGGCAATTTTATTACCATTTTCTTTGAATTAGGTGCTCTTCTTCTGTTTTCCTCATGTTTCTTTCACTTTTCCCTCCTTGCCATCTTCCTTTTTTCATATTTTCTGTACCCTGTTTTTAACTTCTCCCACATTTTGCATGGAGCAGTTTCCTTTGCCATGTCAAGCACAGGGACTGGGGCCCCAAAATACCCTATTGCGGAAAATGCCTTTCAGCCTGTTGGAAATGCAGTGTAATTACCCAACCCAAAGAGCACAATAAAGCTGTACTGACTGGACCTTAAAGAATATTACCCATGGCTTTAAACATAAACAATCTTCTTGCTTCACAAAAGTATTCTTTTTTAGCGCAGATAATTCTTTGCACAGCTCTCAGAAAAACATCAAGGAAAAGAGTTGCAGAAGCCCAGTAGCCTGAATTAACCTTTTTGGTTTGTTCTCTTTTCTTCACGGTTCCTCATTCCTCCTTGCTGTAGCTCAGTTTGTAAAGCTGCTTAATTGAAAGCTCCTCATGCTCACCCTGGCTCCTCTTGACAGCCATTTCCTTCCACCACCCAGGCAAGTGTTAGGATTTTGGACAGAGGAGAAGATTTGTTGTTGTTTGTGCCTCTGTTTAAGAAACTGGTGGGGCTGGCCAACAGGAAAGCATCAGCAGTGAGTTTCTCAGCCTGAATGGCTTTAGCCCCAAGGAAGGCTGCATCCCACCCTTGAGAAAGGGAGCAAACCTGGCCTGTTTGTTATTGCTTCCTGTGGTCCCTACTGTAAAAATCCAGTCAGCTGCTGACTGGAGTCTTGTGGAGTAGGTTTTGAGTGTCATCTTTATTTTATTCTTAAAATAGTTTCATTTTTACTACTGTAGAGCTGTAGAAGAGGAAATAATTTTTCTCTTCCCCAACTTGAATTTCACACCCCTTCTTTTGGCCAGCAGACTGGTGATCACCATTGCTGCCAGTGGTAACCAGTCTTCCTTCTGTTGCAAATGTAGCACTTTCCACTTCTGGCACTTGGAAGTAGCCTTTCAGGGCCTGCTTTTCCAGGCTTTTTGGTTTCTTGGCAAGCTGTCATTTCGAGAAAGGGAAGCAATCCAGTCAGGTTGTGAGGAGGCCTGGGTAAGCTTTTAGTGCCCAGGGTTGTCTTGTGGCTACTTAAGTCAACTGCCTTGGCCAGGCAGCAAGTCAGTGTGTGTCCTGCCGAGGCTGTGAAGGAAAGGCATGGGGTTGGTCTATGAGGCAGGGGCAGGTTAGATCTCCAAAAACTCAAGAGGAAGCATCCGTGTTTCAGACCAAAGTATTCCTCTTCCACATCATGCCTTCACCTCTGTGCTGCAGCTCTAAGATGTAATTTTCAAGGAAACAACTGTCCTGTATTAATAAGGGTAGATTTCCCAGTTTCTTAACGTGCTTTTGTTTTCGGCAGTCTGATGCTGGCACATGCAAAACAAGGTATTCTAATCCACCTATATCCATTACCTTGCTGCTAGTTTGTCAGCAAAGCCCTGACTGTCAGCAGTGGCAAGAGAATGAAAATTAAAGGATTTCTACAGAACTGTAACCAATCACACTGGGTGGATTATCCGGATTAGGAGCCCATTTGACCTGCAGACACTGTACAGATACACTAATGCTCAGTTGGTTTCATAGTAAGCATGAAACTGTGTGCAGTAAGCATGCAAGTGTGTGTGGGGGAGGTTGGGGTCCTTAATTATGAACAGTTTAACCCCTAAGTGTTGCAAAAATGAAAACAGCACCATGCAAACTGGGAACCATGAACGCTGTGAGATATAAGCTGCATACTATGGAGCCTATCTTCCAGCATTTGTTGTCCGAATTTGTTGGCTTCACTTCTGACTGTTACAGATGCTGAGGGCAAGCTTCAGGATTTAAGTTAACAATAATGGTGGCAGGACAGAGTTTTTCACCTCTTCTGCTCTTGAGCAGACCCCACTCCAGCTGTATTTGGGGGGAAGAAATCTTACATCTATAGGAAGCTGATCACTTTGAAAATTGAGGTCAGGAATGTATATTAATGGGAGGCCCCACTACCACAAAGCCTGGGATATGTTGCTCCTCTAGTTTTGTCACAGATCATCAAGCAGGCTATACCTTGTGTGCTGCTGCTTGCAGTGCTTCCTTTCCTGTAGTTTGCTTAGTGAAAGACCCTGCAAACCTGCCAGGTTCAAGCTGGCTCCATAAGCTTCAGCAGATGGGTCTTATATTGCAGCTCTTCCTGCAGGGTCAATCTTATCTAGTGGCTTACTGGAGGTTTCCCCCTTGTTATCAGAAAGCATATGCAGTGGCACAATTCAGCCTTCTAAAACAAAACTGATTGTCAGCAGACAAAGAACAGCCAAGCCTCCTTTGTTGTTATAATCCAGATCCCTCCAATCCTGAATCTTGGGCTACTCCTTTCAAGGAGCAAACCTTGCTTGACCCAAGCAGATGAAAGCCTTTGACTGGGAGGGAGCAAGCCTGCAGCTCCTACACCCTGCCACTGTCTCTGTGTCCTCTTATCAGTTTGTCAGGCTGGCTTTCTAACAAAACCAAATCCCTTCGCTTCAGCTCCCCTGCCTCAAGGGTCATCCTCCAATTATTACAGCTATGCTGTTCACCTTGCCAGACCTATGCCTCCCAGTACGTGTTTAGCAAGGAACTTGATGGTTAACTGTGCCATTCTGCCTTCAGCTAACTCCTCTGCACCTGTGTATCCTCCAGTACTGAAGCTCGTGGATGGAATATGCTAATATGTTATCTTTGTATTATTATTGCAACAGATTTTCTCTTAAGAGACAGCAGAATTTCTCCAAAATACACTCTGACTTCTGCACCCTAGTCGTTTTCCCTCTATCTCTTCTTCTGCCTCTTCTCCCTTAAATCTACTTGGATAGTTTTGTCTCTCTTATGAATTTCTTCTGCATTCTAACCTAAGATACAGCTCTTATAATGGCTTTGATAGTTCAAATGAGTTAAATGTGATGTAAGAAAAACGTGCAGAAATGTGCCACTTCGAGGGAGCCGCAGGGATTCAGGTATTCAAAAAGTGTATAATACTCCTTGGGTGGGTTTTTTGCCTGACCAAGTGCTCTCCTGCCTGAGAATTGCAAGAGGTTTGTCTGTTCCTGGATGAGCAGTTCTGGAAGTGGTTCCACAGCTCTGCTTGTGCCGGAGAATCCCTTGTGACACTGCCAAAAGTCTGAAGATCTGTGCCTGGGCATGCCTTGTTGCTAACAGTAAGATACCAACATAAAATTCCTGCAGTACCTATCCATCATCAGGAATAATTGAACCTTTATCTTGGTCTTCAGACCTCAACAGTTACTAACAGCCATACGGCCTTGGGCTTCTTGATATTGCCTCCTTTTATTCTTTCCTCTGTGTACATTCTGCCCATCCCAGGTAAATCAATCTCAGTGAGGGCCTCCCTTGCTTTATTCCCAGTCTCTGTTGTGTTTCTTTCCTTCTTCGCTTGGTATACATGTACTTTCCAGCTGAAACTGAACACACAAGCCTGCTTGATGACCTGAGCCAAGTTCTTCTAGATCCCTTAGTAAACTAATCAATCAGGTACTGAAAAATGGACCAGGTTTCTCTCTGTTGGCTTGAAAGGTAACACCAGGAGCATCAAGAAAATTATGCAGAGGTGGTGATGTTCCCAGGCCACGAGCACTTGGAAACTTGGGGAGCTCCACATGCATGTGTGTAGTCAGCTCTTCTTCAATACAAACAAAAAAATCCATGCTGGTATGCAGGGAAGCTAAACAGGTTATGTGAGGTCTACAGCATGTGTTGTGAGGAGAAGTTAAGCGCTATAGCCAAGTGCTGGGCCTTTTCCCCTTTAAGGCAGAAAATGCTTGCTGTGTGAAGTTTGGCTGTACATTAATTTGTATTTTATTTGAGTTCTAATCTTCTGGACTGTCTAAATAGTTATACTAAAATATCCTTGACTCAAGGAGTTAATGGGATGTTCTTGGCTGCCAGTGGAGCCTGAGCTCTGCCTCTTGGTAGAACAGGACTAAGCCTTCTGGAATTTCTCAGTGATCCTAGCCCAAAATGGGCACAGGATGAGAACAAGTTATTGACATTCACCATTACATACGTTTTCTACAGGGAAACTTATGTTTGTAAGAAAATTTAATGGAGAGGCACTGGTTAATGGAAAACACTGGCTTTTAGAGTTAACAATGATTCAGAATTTATTTGACCCTGTATTACAGCCATAATTTTGTATTCTCATTTTCCCTGCAATGTAAATAATTCCTGTTGTAAATCCACATCACTCCCTGGAACTGTGTCACTTTTTTCTGACTGGAGACCTGGCCCATTATTTTTCCATAACAATGCTTGTCTTATATTTGCTTAAATATGTAGATGTACTGAGCTAGTTTTGCAGAGCTGGAGCACTTGAATGTTTGCATTTCTGGTGAGTGCTTAATTTGAAGTGAGATTTTTACAGCATAAACTTTGCATTTCATTTGAGGGCTCTTAAAAGTAAATTATGTTACTGGAAACTGGCTGGGTATCCAGATGCAGTGCAATGCATGGGTGTCTTGTGCAGATCTGGTATCTGTACACATGTACATGAGAGTACCTTTTAAGAGGAGCTGAGATGGTATATTTTTAAGCTCACTTACAGCGCTGAGATGAGATTCATGAATGTAGTGTCAGTAGGTGCAGGTGGACGTGCACATATTTGCATACAACTTGTAAGCCAGCTTCTTAGTTCCTTTCAGTTGTCCTTCAGCTGAGGCCTGTGAAGCAATGACAGTTTGTACCTGCTGAGTATCCAGCACTGTTTTGATCTACAGAACAGACATATTTTTCCTTGGAAAGGCAGCCGTCTGTGCATTTCTGTACAGTCCTTTACAGCACTGCTCTGAAGTGCTGCAATTTGGTGCTCTCATCTCTGTTAGAGATGCTGTTTTCAAGCCACAGACAGTTTTAGCATCTGGCAAAAGACAGCAAAGTTTCACTGCTAATCCAGTTTAAGGGGAGAAAAAGCCACAACACACATAAGGCTGGGGAGGGAAATACTTCTTTGTTTTGGTAGATGGAAGCTTACACTGCAGGCTGACATTCCAGCAATATTAACTTCATTAAGGCAGGAATGCAATGCTGCATTCTTGCATGGGCAGGAGGAAGGGTGGGGAGGATGCTGGACTGGGAAGGAGCAGGACCCCCAGAGAGAGCTGATACATCAGGATGTCCTCCTACTTCATCTTGGCTTATTCTTGGGGTTTATGTGCACCTCTCAGTAGGCATGATAGTGACCTGGAGACCTCAGGCTTGGCATGTGGGCTCTGCTAGGGGCCACATGTAACCTAATTAAGATGACAGAGATAAGTAGGGGCTGTGGGTAACAAATGACTTTACTATGGTGTAACTGCTCTGTCATCCTTTTTCCCCTTTCTGTCCTGGTATCCTTTTGTGATGAGATGGTGCAGGGTATATCACTGCATTTTCTGTTGCCATCTTTCCTTTGTGGCTTGGTCCATCATGTATATATGTATCGGTCATTTCCTGAGCAAGAAGGGAAAACTGACCCCTCAGCTTGTAAAGCCATGTGGGTACCCTACCCTCTTTACAAGGTGGCAGCTAAACAGTGATGCTGGAAGAACTAGTACAGGCTTTACCCAACACTCCTGTGCCAGGAGGAGCAGCCTCGGTCTCGCTGCAGGAGCCTCTCATGCACAAGTACCCCTGCCCTGGGACTGCCACAGCCCAGGAAGGGATTGGGTGCTGTGCTCATGTTATCCCACTCCTCTTGCTTGCTGTACAGTCACTTCCTACATGAGATTTTACTTATTTCTTAAGAAAAAGTTTTGTAGTGAGACGCTTATCAGCTTGGCAGCTGACAAGGGACAGGGACAGAGACAAGTCAAAGAGATACACCAAACCCCTCTCTGTCACTGACTAGGGCTTTTATCAACCTTCTTAAGGCAGCTTTATCTGATCCAAATGGATTTAGAGAATCAAGGGCTGGGGCCAGTATAGGCCCACAGCTGCCCAATCTTACAGGCATTAAGTGAAAAGGCAGGTACAAGATGCTGTCTCTGTGACTAAAACCTTCCTATCCTTGTCAAAATAGCAAAGCAACTTCTATATCACCTTGTGTGCTGAAGCATTCCCACCACTAAAATTTTCAGGATTTCTGTACAGTGTCAGCAGTCCTGTTAAATACTGTGTTGTACGTATATGTATGTAACATGTCAAGCAATGTGGTAAACAAGTATATTAAAACTACAGCTGCAATCAATACAATGCAAGGAAGAGCCTAGAGACAGAAAACAGGCTCTTTGGGGATTGTCCTCTTTTTGTCCAGTGTTACTGGTATTTTACCTAAGGCTTCCTGTTAGTGTGGCGTATGGACCAACATGGTTTCTTTCACATGAAATGGGAGCTGACAGAGGAGGCAATAGGGCATTGTTTTGCTTGCTTGTTTTTTAAAAGCTTGCAAAAGAAGTATTTGCTGTATGTGCCCCTGTAAGGAACTGGAATGCTCTGGGAGGATGGCTGTGAGCTAGCTCAGAGCTCCCTTGAATACCTGCTGTAACTGGAACCATGGCCACTACCAGATCTTCATCTGCTGTACAGACAGAAGTGCAGGCTGTCATTTGGCTTTGATCTCCACTAAATAGATTTCACCCCTGTACGTACCACCCCCATCCCCTCACACCCCTTTGTTTGGCATCAGAAAGCAAAAGTCAAAGTTGGAAGTCTGGGCTGGTCATCAGGGGTGGAAGGCTATTTTGGGAAGGGTTTTTTTTCTCCTTGGGTTTTCCTGGGGTTTTTTTCCTCTCCTTTTTTCTGCTCTTTTCATGTCTAAGGAGCAAGCTCTTCAACTTAGTACTTATGTCACCTGTTAAAGCACTTTATTGGGCAAGACCAGAGAGTAGAGGGACTGGTCAAGTGAATGCTCAGCTGAAGCCTGAAACACCCATCGGGTTTTATTATTATTATTTATTATTAAAAAATATTATTAAAGAGACTTGTGAAGACTGGAAAAAATCTTTTACTGTCTGAGTTATTTTGGGATTTGATAATTGGTAAGCAGTAAAACAAAGCATTGACTTTGAAAGCAGCACAAAGCTCATTGAAGATGATGTGCTGTTCAGGCTGTCTCTTGTTCACCCTCCCCTGGGTGGAGAGCAAGTCCTGGTCTTCTGAGAGGCCAGGTTTGCCTTCCTTTTATTCATCTCTTTGCTCTGTGAAAGAAGTAAGCAGGAGATGCCAGACCTTCTGAGGTGGGCATTTGGGTTTGGTCATTGTCCTCCTCACCATTTTGGAGGACCCAGTTCATATGTAGAGGATGAAACCTGTCCAATGCCTGACTGTCCACTTGCTTATGCCATGTTGGGCCATGGCAATACACAATGGCAGAGTGTAAGTTTGGGTAGGGCTTACTTGTTTAATAATAAACTGAATCCGCTAAACTGTACAATTAGCTTGGTAAGGTGCTGTTTCCTTTCTGTAAGTGGCTTCTTCCTTATGAAGCAGGAATTCTGCATTTCTGGTGAGGGTGTCTGGGAAGCTTTAGCTCTCTCTAATTGAGGTGTAGCTGACCTTCCTTCCATACTGTCTGGGGTAGCACACATACCAAAGAGACTTGGTGCTCTGTTTTCCCTGCCTTGTCTATTCCCTGGTCAGCCTTGTTTTGAAGTCCATTGCTTGGAAACAACCTGTATAATCATCTAAGTACTTTACAAATAAGAATTTGAAATTCTTTAACACTGAATTCCTTTTCCTCTTGTCTTTCAGATAATGAATATGTTTTTATAGATCTGGAGCAGAAGCTCAGCAAATACTTCTCAAAAGAATGGAAGAAAGAGACCACAAAAGTAAGACAAGTGTTTGTTTTTGGAGGCTACTGCTTTTGTATTAGACTACACAGTGAAATTAAAGCTCTTAAGTTAAGGTTCATAAAGCATTTCTTGAAGATGGCTTGCAGAATGCTGTTTGGTATCACGGTGCAGTGTTTTGTGCATGGCTGTATGACTAAAATTGCTAAGCCAGCCCCTTACACCTGAGCAATAGTAGCTGCATGGTTGCTGTTTAGCTGCAGCAGGAGTAGAGAAGGTCACTTGGTCAGTATTCCATTTGAACTTAGCTGAGCCCACAAAGAGTCTGGAGATCTAATTGTGCTTAAGCAGGAGAGCCTAAATGACATTTTGTGACTTGAACCTGGTATGAGGAAGAGGCTGGAGCTGTAACCCTTCTGGAGTACAGGCAGAAGGACAGTGCAGCGAGAAGGATATTTTGTTTGAGAAGAGTTTTAATTCTTTAAGGCTAGCCAGGCCTGTCAAGGGAGAAAAAAGCTATGTGAAATAAAGGCAAGCCTACGTAATTGTTTAGTGCTGGTCGTTCAGACATGATAGTGCCTGTTTGTGTGTGTCATTATTAGAGGAGCCGCAGTCCTAGAGCACAATGTAGAGTGCAATTACGTTAAAATATCTTAATTAGCTCATCATGACTTTTTCCACCTTCCTTAAGGTTTTCACTTGCCATTTCTGCTGCTTTGAGAACTTTGCAGATGACTGTTGAGGTTTGGAGATCTCTCTTATCCCACGTTGCTTCTCCCAAATACGTGAGGGTTACTTCAAAGATAGCTACCAGCTGTGCAGAGGGCTGTCTGTCCAGCCAGTGAGGGTTTTCTGAGGCAAGTGTTTCTGGTCACCTCAGAATGGGGTATGCTTTGTGGCTGCTTTGAGGCTGAATTCTTGCAACACTTTTTCAGCCAGGATAAGTGTCAAGCCTCTGGTGCAAGGTGAATCATAAAAGGCTGGATGAGTTGCCATTGGCAGTACTGAAGTCTGAGAGGAGCTCGGCTGGTGGACTGGGTTAGCAGACAGAGATTTAATTCCTATTAAGAGGTTTCAGGTGGAAAGCCCCATCCAGCTGATAATACAGGGTGACTATGAACAAGTTCTGGAAAAATAACATGTAAATATTTGATCAAAAAGTCACAGTCTAGATCCGATGTGCACAGCATGCCATATACCTTGTTCCAGTGAGATGGATCTGACCAGCAAAACCTTGAATCTGGCTGTGTGAACAAAGTTACCTGTATGAACACTAAAGAAGTGGGTGGCAAAGTAAGAAAGATGAGAGAATGAGCTAGTAAGATAAGCTCTTCTTTTTTCTTTTTTCTCCTTCCTTATTTATTTTTTCAGATTTTTTTTTTCTCTCCTGTTTAAACAAACCTCTAAATCTGAAAGCTAGGCTGGAGTTAAAAAAACAGCTGAACTCTTGCTGACTTTCTTCTAACAGACATCTTCAGTGTGAAGCAGACATCACTGTCTCCCTTTGGTCTGTGGCTGCAGGAAGGTGTGAATAACTAACCATTAGCCTCGCCAAACAACAGGCGAGGAGCTAATATCAGGCTGGTGCATCTGAGCCCAAGGCAGTAGATGCTGCACGCAGCAGTGTGTGTGTCCGTGCTGAGTGATGTGGTGCTGCACGGCGGTAGCTGGTTACTCCTAGGTGTGCCATCATGGCACGTTGCCCTGGTGCTCTATAAGGAGGCTGTGTTCAACCTGCTGCATTCAGCACTAATATGCTGCCGGGTGCTGAGCTGGGTTACTCTGGGCCAGGCTGGGCATCCCCAGGGTACACTGGGATCCTTTATGTTATTTATTATTCCATCACCCCCATCCAAAACCTTCTACCCTCCCTGGGATGTTTTGCTATTCAGCCTGTTTTATGTTTCATGATGCCTCACTGTTGTGAGCCTGCAAGACAGTTGGATCTCTTCCCTAAAACTTGCCAAGAGCTAAGAGCAAAAAATGAAAAGCAGTATGGAGATAGGGAGCTTAGGAGAAGGGAGACTTACCAGATGGGTAACAGGAATTTTGGATGCTGAACGTTACTTAATCTGTCTTCTATCTCTGCTCTAGGGAACAGAAAAATTTAGCCCTCCTTTTGTTGCGTTCTTTAGAGTACAGTACTACGTAGAAAATGGAAGAGTAATAAGGTAAGTTCCCCTCTGTGGTAGTTAGTATGTTTTTAATTATTCACTGTTTTCTTAGGAGGCAAGTAAAATAACATGTATTTGTTGAGCTCATCTCTGGAGCTCTCAGAAATAAGCTCAAAAGATTTGCTTTGTTGTTTTTTTTCTTTATCTTTCACAGAGTTCCTCACCCAGCCATGAATATTTTGCCCTTGAATCATACTCCTTATCCCTATGAAAATAGTGACTGCTTTTCCATCTGTGTTTAGAGAGCAGGTTGAATGACGACAGTAGCAAAACACAGTTAATACTCTTCTGCTTGCGTCTTTTGGTTGTATGAAAAGCATCAGATGAATACACCAAAAATATCTATCTATACTCCAGAGCACATGCTAATAATTTTGAATATGTTTTTTGTATCTGAGCAGTGCTCTGTGCAGTTTGTTCCTGGAAATGGACTTTCGTAAGCAGACAAAAGAAATTACTTCATACGATTTGCATTTGCAATCCATTAACACGGAATATGGGCTGCACTCAAAACACCACCACCCTCACCCCTGATACAGAACAAAGGATGAGGTAGTTAAAAATGAACAACTGACAGAGTTAATTTGCATCAGCACTTCTGGCATTGCTGTGACCCCTGGGCAAGCCAAGAGCTGGGATCATTTGGGTGGATTAAAATCTTTACCAAATTTTTGGCATTTGTTCTCATCTTGAACAAAGCTTGGTGGGTTTTTTTGTTTTTCTCTCTCCATAGTCTTTCATTTTGGATACAGGGGAGTCTTTCTTCTGGAGTCTGTTTGGCTGTTAGGTGTGTTTTATTTAGTTTTGCTTATAGGTACAAAGAGAGATTGCATATCATTCTACCACCCCGACATACATATCCTTTAACATCACAAACAACTTTCTCATGCACTAGTAATTTAATTGGAGAAATTTGTGGAGCCATGCAGAGGTAGTTGCATGGCCCCTTCAGACTATACACACATACTTTTCCAACCAGACCGTAGTGTCCAGCACCTCATCTATACATGGATGTCAGCAGCCTGCTTCCCATGAGCTCTTACAGCGGGGGCTGTGTGGGTTATCAATGCTATGTGATAGTTACGCCTTATCAGACTATCCCTGTTTAGCAGCTTGAGGAAGAAGACAAAAACAGGCCCAAGGCTCCTGTGTCTTTTGATCTACCTTGCAAGGAATTGGCTGTTGAAAAGTGCCTTGTGCCTAAGGCAAGGTGAAGTGAAAAGCAGTGCTAGGTTTAGAGGGGAAAGGAGGACAGGTGTGCAAGAAACAGGACTGGTATTCAAGGGGGTTGGCTCTCCCAGTTACTACAGGCTTTCCAGGGAAACAGGGTGCTTGATGTAGTCAGTATCCAAAACAGGTGTGACATGATTTTTCTTTCATCTACCCCTGCCCTAACTTCTTAGATCTCATGCTAAGCAAGATAGGAGCTACCATTTCCCATGTTTGTACAACACTTGGTGGGAGAACATCTTGATCTTGGCTTGGTGCCTCCTACACACAGCTGTATCAGGGTGGCATTGGCACACATCAGGGATGTCAAAGTTTAACTGCGTCTCTCCAAAACAGATGTCTTTGAGAGGCCTTGTCTGAACCCAAACTTTCTTCAAGTAAATCTGCCTTTGTGTCTTGCAGTGATAAGGTGGCACGACAGCTCTACTACTGCCATCTCAAAGAGCAAGTTCTGATGTCTCGGTGCAGCCACAAAGAAGAAATCTACTTCTTGCTGGCTGCCTACAGCTTACAGGCAGACTTGGGCAACTACAGAGAGAAGGTTCACACTGGCAAATATTTTGAACCTCAGGCTTATTTCCCGCAATGGGTGAGTTTCAGGGGGTCCTTCTGTCAACAGACTGTACGTGCAGCAGGAGCTATGTCAAGGTGGTATCTAAGTGCAGCCACACAATATCCACAACTCCCACTGCAATGATCAGGCATAGTGATAAAGTGGCACCCTGAATTCCCACAGCAGAATTCTCTCTTTCCACTGGATGTAGGTGCCCATTTCTCCTGGGCTCACTCATCAGTGAGGTGGGTGGTGTGGAACCTTCCTTGGTGATGGAATGTATTGGTGTCAAATTAAGAACTCTGACAGTGCAGCTGTCTTAATTTCATTCTTCTGTGGCTTAAAGGGTTGTGTGTTTGCAGTGGTACATCAGAAAGTTCTACATAACCGAAGCTCTACAGAAAACCTTAGTGCCTCAAAGCCAAGTCCATTGCCCTTTGTCCCAGTCTCTGGGATGGTTAGACCCAAACTTTAAGGGGTAATACTGCTGTGCCATGCCTCTAATGCTTGCTTTGTCATTAATCTCTAGCTCAACTGCAGTAAGAGAAAAGGGAAGGGCCTGGAAATGGTTTTGCATGTTTGTTTATAAGCATGTGCGCATGGACTGTGACCTTCAAGACTTAGAAATCTAAGAGTTGGTTTAGTTCTCAAATGACGGCAAAGTAGCTAAGACACTGTCAGAGCTGGTTACCTACAGAGAGTTCACCTCTAGTGGTGAGTGTCAAGGAAACTTGATGAACACTTTAGCATCCATAAAAATAGAAGGGGAAGCTAGCTTTGCTACAGGCACGTCCTTGTAATGTCTGAGGATGTCTGGTGGAGCAGGATGTTCCCTGTGATCTAAACAGAACCTTCTCTGCAACCTGATATAGTTCTGGAGCCCCGTTCTCTGCTGTGACAGCAGATTTCAAGCACAGATGCCTCAGGTAGTTGGTCCCCACCCAAGTTGTGTCTCGCTTGATAGGTGGCACTGTCCCCTGCTTTGAGGAGAAGGTTCAGAGCAGTGACAGAAGTTGTGCTGGGGAGGCAAGACTGGTAGAGCCTCCATGCACGAGTCCCAGCCTGCCTGCCTTGCTATGCAGAAATGAGTCTTTCTCCCAGACAAGAAGCCTTCATCCCTTGCTGTTCCTTGTTATATGTTGCCTGGCAGAAGGTAGCTAACAAAGGGCTGGAAAAGGTGGGTCTCATTTGTGCTGCTTCTGGGGCAGTTAAAAGTCTTATCACAGATTATTGCTCATCTGGCAAACATTGCAAAGGCCAAGGCAAATCCTGGCTTACCTGCACTAAGCCACAACCTCAAGGAGGTATGTGGGTGATTTATTACATCATTACAAAGAGCAAAATCTGGCAGGCATGGGGACGCTTCTCTCCCTGCCCCTGGGCTTCCATGGGGAGATATTGAGTGATCTCCTCTTCCAACACAAACTCTTCTTCCAACACGTGCTTCAGATAATTTGGCCAAGGGCTGCCCCAAGCCCTGTGCTCTCCTCTCAAGCCTTGTTCTCCTCCTTGTGAAGAGAGGTGATGCTGCCCTGGGGTGATCAGCCTGGCTTTGAACTGTGGTGTTAGTGCATCTCTTTCTGCTGACATGGCACAGCTGAAGGCATCAGTGTTGTCCTCCACGAAGCCCAGCCTTCCTCGTGGGAGAGCAAACTCATCTGGCAAGGCATGCCAAGGAAGGCAGAGGTGTTACCAAGCTGAGTAAATAGGTGGTGATGGGGTCTGGTTGTTTTGAGTCTGGGAAGGTTGTTCCTTGCAGGCTGTTCTGAGGTATCCGGTGGGATCTAGCTTTAAATGCCCTCAGTGGTGAGGGATTTTATGAAGTGAATTCAGCCAGTGGCCCTCTTGTTTGTCACTGCTGCTGGTGGTCTGAGATGGGGCTGGCTGCCCTGTAGCCTTGTATGGAGTGGGCATGTGGGTGAGCATGGAAAGTGGGCACTTGGGAGGCAAAGAGCAAATGGCCCAGTGTGGGTTTTTCTACTGCTTAGCAAAGCCACGTGCCTGCCCACTACTCCTAACAGATAAAAAAATATGTTGAGATAGTGTTATCTACCCCTTTGAGGATGGAAATGCTAAACAAGGTAATGTGTAGTTTCTAGTCTTGAAAGGACCACCTAGCATTTCTGCAGTGTGTAGAGGTGTTGCTGTTGATTGTGTTGGCATGCAGAGCAGTATTTGTTATCTGCCTACAAGCATTTATGGATGCCAGGGGTTAGAAAAGCTAATTCCAGTAATTAAAATGAAAAGAGCTGACATGACCTCTGTAGTCTTGGTCTGTTACAATTTTGCCATCTAGGATCTGTTTGGAGACATTGGTACCATCTACTTTAAAGGCTTATCTTCTAGGGATGTAGAGGTGAATGTGGATTAACATCTTGAGGGACTGTATGAACCTCCTCCATCTCCAGTCTCTGCGTTGCTGCATCCTGGGGGGATTCCTGAAGAATTGCTGACCTATTTGTTTTCCTTGCGGTTTAGATAATTGCAAAGAGGGGGAGCGACTACATCTTGAAACATGCCCCAGAGATGCACCGAGAACAGCAAGGGCTGAGCGCTAAGGAAGCAGTGCTAAAGTTCATTAAGGAGTCCTGCCTGCTGGAAGATGTGCCTGTCCACTTCTACAGGCTGCAGAAGGTTAAACAAATTCCTTTTTATTTTGACCTTCTCTCCCATCGTTAATTTGGTGCACCACTGACCTTGCAAAACAAGTCTAAAACTTTCAGCCTATGAGGTCTGTCCCTACAAACAAATCTATTGTCGATATACAGGTATAGCTGGAACCTAGTTTTGTTCCTTGGCCAAGAAACTGGCACCAGGATGTCAAAACTTGATTTTCGTCCCTGCCTGTCAATAGACTTGCACCAGGGAATCACAGAGAAGCCTTTTTTTGTTGTTGTACAGTCAGTTGAAATGGTGACAAGAGGTTGGTCAGTTTTCACACAAATGCCATTTAATAACTGAGGTGACACTGAGACATCCTCACTTTCTTACTCCTTTATGCCTCCAACCCTGTCAGAGTGTTTGGTGTTTTTTCAGCTCTTCATCAGTTTTTGCATTCCTGTGTTGTTTGTCCCTGAGTTTTAGACTCCTTACCCAAGCCAGCTTAAACAGAATGTGCTTTGGTTTTGCAAGCTAAGAGAGTCCAGAATTAGGAGAAGTTTTCTGTTCTGCTTAAAGTGGTGAAACCTGCTCATGCAATTAGGAATGCCTTGGATCTCTTTTTCCCAAATGGAGATACTCCACTTTGTCAGACTCATAATTAAATATCTTGATTGGTTGTGCTCAGTGGGAATTATGTCTGGGAGGTATCCATGTCCTTTGGCCAGATCTAGCAGTTCTATTTACTGGAGAAACATGGGTTTTTCTGGAGGAAATAAGTTCCAGTTTGGTCGACAGTCCAGACTTAGTTTCATTCCTTGCAAACTGTAGATGCTCCCTCTACCTCTCCTCTATCCTCACTGTTTCAATTCTAATACTGTTAATGATGCAGTCATAAGAAGATTGGTTATACTTGAATACCGTTAAGAAGTCCACCTGGCAGGTCAGGATATAGTTGATATCTAAAAGCACTGGGGCTGTGAAATTGGTTGTTCTTAATACCCAAATTCCTGTCTAACTTGAACTAATATTTTATGCATTGCTGACTCCTTCATGTGTTGTTTGATCTACAGCGTGCTCTTCTTCCTGCTGTGTGACAGTTATTTCATCTTCCGAGGAGATTTCCTCCTCCTGGATGATACCTGGGTCACAGAGGTGCCAGGTGAATGTGTTGGTGTGGTGGCTACCCTGAGATTTCAATAGCAGTTACTTTTGTCTTATGCCCTCCTCACGCCTGCTATTGAGGCTGGGAACTCTGAAAGAAAACACAGCACCGAGCACTATATACTGATTTACAAAGCTCTTAGGAGGCAGAAAGCATTTCCTAGTGACTTCAGACTGCAGACGTGGATGGTACTGGGACAAAGGGGGAGGTAATGGGATGATACAAGCATAAGGCTCGTATCTTACATGCCAGATGAGGAGAGAAAGTTTAGATAGCAAGTTTTGAGTTCTGTGAGCCCATAAATCTTTGCCCCCAAATTTTTTTCCTCCTCCTAGCAAGAAAAGTATGCATTCCCTTCCTATAGTGTGCTATGCCAGGAAGGACCGAAAGAAATAGTTTATGATATTTTTTTGGGAGGTCTTCAAGCAGAGGAATCTCATTAGAGACTGTGTATGTCATACCAAGATACAGTATGAGGATAAACAAGGCAGTATTCCAACGGAGCTGCAAACATTTAAGATACCTGCTCCAAACACTGAGGTCAAAAGGTTATAAAGGAAGTTTCTGTAATTCTGGGCATTGATTAGCCCCCTCCCCACCAAGGGACACCTAAGGTCCAGCAAGTCCTTGGGTTTCAGCAGCGGTGCTGTGGCAAGAAGGGGACACGTGTCCCTTCTATTCTGGGCTCCCTGTGACCCGCAGAGTGCATGTTCATGGGGACAGCAGAAATGGCACATGGCAGTATGAGAGGATACAAGGTGCTCTGAGAGCAGTAGTTGTCCTTGCTCTCAGATCACTAAAGCTGGATTGCCTGGCCAGCATAGCTTGGGTGTTTGTTTGCTGGTGAAATGCTTGAGTGGCCCAGCAAGAGGGGATTTTAGGTGTAGATATTTCAGGGGTCAACAAGACAAGGTGCCTTTTACAAACACAATAAAAACCGAATGCACTGATGGCATCTGCCTGATGGAGAAGTCCTGTTACCTCTCCTGCAGTAGGTGCCAGAACAAGAGCGTGGTCTTTGTAGATTAACCTTTTACTCTGAGCTCTTCTGTTCTTTCAGGATAAGAAGGAGGATCGCCCGACAGTTATCCTGGGCCTGACCCTCAGAGGAATGCACATCTATCAGGTAACAGACTGCTGTGAAAGCCTTCTGGTGTAGCATTAACTCTGCCTAGCTCCCTGTTCTCCCCCCACCATGGCTCCTCTGCCTCCCCTTCGAGCACCAGGCTCCGCATATCTCACATTCTTGGTTGTTTGCAAATTCTTTGCACATCGCTGACTCCACCCTGTACCTGCCAGTCTCTGTGTCACTCTGAGCTTGATGTGTTGCAGGAGGTGAACCACGTCCGACAGCTCCTCTACGACTTTCCCTGGTCACACATCGGGAAGCTGGCGTTTCTGGTGAGTATGACGGAACAGAGGCCATCTGGCAACTGGCTGTCGACCTGAGACCTGGCAAAGCCCACTCTGCCATGTCAAGTCCTGTTACTCATACACACAAGACTGCAGCTATCTCTGGTAGCTTTGTGGCTGGAAACATGCTCATTTCACTGGCACCTCTCCTCTTTATGCAGGGGAAAAAATTTGAGATCCAGCCAGATGGTTTGCCCTCTGCACGGAAACTGGTTTACTACACGGGTTGCCCCTTCAGGTCGCGACACTTGCTGCAGCTCCTCAGCAACAGCCACCGTCTCTTTCTCAATATCCAACCAGTGCTGAAGCAAATCCAAAAACTGGAGGAGGCTGAAGGTATGTGATGGAAGAGTAGGTGACTTCGGTAAAGGGAAGAGTACAGCATGTTAGGTTCTGCTGTTGCTTCATGCTGGCTGCTCTCTATCTCATTAACGGTGTTTCTGCCTTATCAGGAAGCCAGTGAGAGAAATAGAGGTGTTAGGTATGTTTCAAGCCTGTTACTGGGAAGTGTTTATGGCTCCCACATTGCTAGACTGCGATCACAAAGTGTGAGTGCAGTAAAGGAGTAACATCTTACTTTAAGGAGATCCTTGCTCTGTATGCTCCCAATCTGTCCACGTTTGACACGTTTCTGAGTGGAAGGAATTTTGAACAAAAAGCTTTCCACTGGATTAGATCTTATTATGTTCAAGCAGCAGTACAAGCTGTGAGCCTGTGTCTTAATTTTTTAGTGCCCTTTACTAAAGACTGCACACAATTTAGTCTATAGTGTGTCTGACAGTTAAGAGCTAGGAGTTGCAGGTGCTAGAGCCCAAGAGCAGATCAGGGCTCCCAGAGTTTGTCTCTTCTGATGAGGTCTCCTCTCTGTAGGAACAGTGATGTGAACTGACAGTCCCTAGTATCCTTCCAGACAAACTTCAGTCATTTCGTTACCTCCCAGCTCGCCCTGTTCCATTTTCCAGCTCTGCAAGCTGGATCTCCTACGACTTCTCAGCCTGCCTCTGCCTGGTGACTGTTTTTAACACATTGCATAGGTTTTCTTTCAGAGGATTTTGTCCCTTTCCCTCTAGCCTTCTCCTGAATGCCTTTTTCACCCTACTTCTTTCCTAGCTGCTGTTTCCTGCATTCTTCATTCCTGCTCTCTGTTTTCACTGGGGTTTGTAAGACTTGTGTTGTTATGCTCAAGGTCAGTAGAAGTCAGCCAGCAGTAGTCTAACTTGTTTCTTGTTGGAAACTTATTTCTGGTTACTTCCCATCTCAACTGACTCTCAGGAATGTAAGTGGTGATCACTGGTTGTGTGGAATCAGTGTACAGGACAAGGCAGTGCTTGGTCTCATCTAGCTTGGTTATTTGTCTTTCTTTTCAGTGGGATTATAGAAGTGGCCTTGAGCTGTGTGGGTGCAGCCAGTGGCATGTGTCAGTCACCTGTAGAAAGGCTCACTAATCAAGTGTGTTTGCAAAGGCCCTAGGTTGGTTTGTGTCTACTAGTGTCTCATGGATTTCTTGACCACCCTCAGCGCACCTCTCTGTAGGTAACAGATACAAGCCATTGGAAAATAATAAAACATTAATAAATGCCAGTCACAGGGATCCTGTTCTTGGCTGTCTCCACACGTTATTGACTGTTTCAAGAGATATCATTGCACTCTGTTTTTGAAGACTGAGCATTGGGTTAGCTGAGTGTCGTGGTTTAAGCCCAGGTGTAACTCAGAACCACGTAGCTGCTATCTCACTTCCCCCCTTCCTCTCCCGTGCTCCTGGAGGGATGGGGAGGAGAATTAAAAGAATGTAATTCCCACAGGTTGAGATAAGAACAGTCCAGTAACTAAGGTATAACACAAACCACTGCTGCTACCGCCACTAATAATAATGATATGGGAAGTAACAAGGGAAGAGAATACAATCGCTCATCACCCACCGACAGATACCCTGCCTGACCAAGCAGTGATCTCACCCTTCTGGGTAACTGCCCCCAGTTTATATACTGGGCATGATGTGCTGTGGTATGGAATACCTCTTTGGTCAGTTTGGGTCAGGTGTCCTGTCTCTGCTTCCTCCCGGCTTCCCCTCCTCCCTGGCAGAGCATCAGACTCAGAAAGTCCTTGGTCAGAGTAAACATTACTGAGCAGTACCTAAAACCATTGGCGTTATCAGTGCTGTTCCCAGGCTGAAAGTCAAAACACAGCACTGCAAAAGCTACTAAGAAGGAGAAAAATGACTGCTACTGTTGAACCCAGGACAGGCAGGTATCACACAGAAAGAAAATTCATCTCCCTATCTGCTCCTACCAAGGGAGTTAATTTCTTGTTCAGCTGTTTACAGTATCAGTGCCTGGTTCTGTGTAATGTTAGTACAGGTATTTTTGCAGTAGTTCTCTATACTACATAACTGCATATTGATACCTTCAGGGGTGAACTGTTTGAGGACCGAATGGCAAAATGTTCTAATATGCTCTGAATAAAGCAGACCAGATTTTGTGGTCAGCGGTGTGTGTGCATCTGTATGTGTGTGTATGCCAGAATGTATTTTATCTCTTCAGAATAAATCTTGCTACAGATGAAAATTAAAACATCTACTTTCTCCACCAATGCAATCATCCCCCTCCAAAATCAAAACTAAGTTATTGTCAGAGCTTGTTCCTGTGCTACTGACAAAATGTATTCACATTTTCCACTTAGATATTAGTGAAAGAAAAACTCCTAAATGTTTTGTTCTGCCAGTGGAAGTGAAAGAAATGTAACATCATCTTAAAGATGGTGTCGTGGTTTAAGCCATAAATCAGACACGCAGTTTGTTCACTCACTTCCCCCTTTTTCTTCCCTCTGCTCCTGGAG
>JANRGW010038020.1:0-28840 GCA_024733675.1 Psilopsiagon aymara | reverse complement strand
TTTTTTTTTTTTTTTTTTTTTTTTTTTTTTTTTTTTTTTTTTTTTGTTTTTTTGGTTTTTTTTTTTTTTTAAAAAAAAAAAAAAAAAAAAAACGAAACTTTTGGAACTTTTGGTGGAGTATCTAGAGTGAGCAGAATATCCTGCTTGTTATAGAGTGAATCTTGGAAACTAGCCTGCAAGGATGTTAGTGAACTTCAGGCCAATTCATGAAGATTTTAATTTTTCTGAAAATAAAATAGTAGAATTACGGAATGGTTTGGGTTAGGAAGGACCTTAAGATCATCTAGTTCCAACCCCCTGCCATGGGCAGGATGCCTTACACTAGGCTATGTTGCCAAAGGCCCTGTCCAGCCTGGCCTCGAACATTGCCAGGAATGGAGCATTTAGCACTTCCCAGGCAACACATTCCAGTGCCTCACCACTCTCACAGTAAAGAACTTCTTCCTTATATCTGACCTAAACTTCCCCTGTTTAAGTTTAAATCCATTGCCCCCTGTCCTACCAGAGTAAGCAACCAGTCACATGGAAAATATGATAGATTTTTTATTTGACTGTTCTAAGCTTTGAAACCTGCAGTGAGATTTTCATGTTTTGAGCAGGAAGCTTCTCTCAGTTTTCATGTTATGACTTTGCATTTTAATGGGAATATTCTGTTCTCAGTCCTTGCCAGTGTTTGCAAGAGACTCTTTGAGTGTTTCATGATTATTTCCTGTCTTCAATCAATGAAACGCCTACTGCTGTCTTCATTCTTTTCACTGTCCTCCTCCCTCCCCACAAAAGCAGAAAGAGAAGCTATTAAGAAACAGCCATCTTGTAAGCAGAGAAAACTAAATCCTCTGACAGCTTTCCCCTGCAGACTGAAATTCTCTCCATCTTTGTCTTCCCACACAAACTTCAGGTGTCTTTTTTGACATGAACATCATCCTTTTGTGAAACTCCTTTGCGCGCCTTGATGAAATTGTCCATTGTAATGCCAAAAGCCTTGAATGACAATAGAAAATTAAGGAAAGGTAGTTTGGAGAAAGCACTTGAGCCAGTATGTCCATGCACTGTTTTATTCAGACTTGCTGTGTTATCTCAGATTAGGGGGCATGATAGCATGTTTCTAATATGAATGCTTCTCAATCTGTATGACAAAACACTGCAATAGAGTTGAAAATGTTTTAAACATCTCTTTACTAGGCAATCATTAAGCATTATTACATTAGGCACTGACAACTCTGATATGTTGGAAGGGTAGTGGGAAAGGTGTTTAACTTCAGATAATATGGAAGTGTGTGGGAGATGGGAATGGAGATGAAGCTGTGATCATGGCAGCCACTTCCAATGAAAACGTATAATCAAGCTGTGTTCCAAATAACATGTAACAACAAAACAGGATGCTGGCTTTGAATGTCCAGTGGGAGAGGAGGGTGAGGAAGAGAAAATTTATCTTGCACAAAAAGACAGAGAAGGTACTTAGTACAGAAAAATCCTTGTGTATGGAGCAAGGTAACGAAGGGCTTAGGCTAAACAAGATCCTACAACATAGGGTTGTACTAATTATTCTAATATAGAATCATAGAAGAATTAGGGTTGGACCTTAAGATCATCTAGTTCCAGCACTCATGCCATGGGCAGGGACACCTCACACTAAACCATGCCACCCAAGGCTCTGTCCAGCCCGGCCTTGAATATCACCAGGAATGGAGCATTCACAACTTTCTTGGGTGACCTGTTCCAGTGCCTCACCACCCTCACAGTAAAGAACTTCCTCCTTATATCCAATCCAAACTTCCCCTGTTTAAGTTTGAACCCGTTACCCCTTGTCCTACCACTACAGTGCTTAATGAAGAGTTCCTCCCCCGCATCCCTATAGCCCCCCTTCAGATACTGGAAGGCTGTTATGAGGTCTCCACGCAGCCTTCTCTTCTCCAGGCTGAACAGCCCCAACTTTCTCATCCTATCTTCATACAGGAGGTGCTCCAGTCCCATGATCGTCCCTGTGGCCCTCCTCTGGACTTTTTCCAGCAGTTTCATGTCCTTTTATGTGGAGGACACCAGAACTGCACACAGTACTCCAAGTGAGGTCTCACAAGAGCAGAGGGGCAGGATCACGGTTGGCTTTCTGGGCTGTGAGCACACACTGAAGCCGGCTCATGTCCATTTTTCCATCAACCACCACCCCCAAGTCCTTCTCCGCAGGGCTGCTCTGAATCTCTTTTCTGCCCAACCTGCAGCTGTGCCTGGGATTGCTCCGACCCAGGTGTAGGACCTCACACTTGTCATGGTTAAACTTCATCCGGTTGGCATCAGCCCACCTCACAAGCGTGTTAAGGTCCCTCTGGATGGCATTCCTTCCCTGCAAATTATTGACTGAACCACCCAGCTTGGTGTCATGCTGAGGGCACACTCAATCCCACTGTCCATGTCACCAACAAAGATGTTGAACAAGACCAGTCCCAACACCCATCCTGAGGGGCACCACTCATTACTGGCCTCCAGCTGGACATTGAGCCATTGAACACAACTCTTTGCATGCAGCCATCCAGCCAGTTCTTTATCCACTGAGTGGTGCACCTATCAAATTGATGTCTCTTCAATTTAGAGACAAGGATGGTGTCCCTGCCCATGGCAAGGGGGTTGGAACTAGATGGTCTTAAGATCCTTTCCAACCCTAACTATTCTGTGATTCTATGTCATGCAGGACAGTGTCAAACACACAAATCCAGGTAGATGACATCAACTTCTCTACCCCTGACCATCAGTTCCGTACCCCATCAGAGAAGGCCACCAGATTGGTCAGGCAGGATTTCCCTTTGGTGAAGCCATGCTGGCTGTCACCAAGCACTTTCTGTTCTTCATGTGCCTCAGCATGTCTTCCAGGAGAATTTGCTCCAAGATTTTGCCAGGCACAGAGGTGAGACTGACTGCTCTGTAGTTCCCCAGCTCATCCATTTTCACCTTCTTGAACATGGGGGTTATATTTCCCTTTTTCCAGTCGTTGGGAACTTCACCTGACTGCCATGTTTTTTCAAATACAATGGACAGTGTCTTAGCAACCCTTGATATTGCTTTTTCTTGTTACACTTTAATTTTTGTTGGTTGTCACTTGGGTCTTAATATTTTGCTGTTTTAAACTTTGACTTAAATTTTCTCGTTTGAGCACTTCTCTTATTGAGTGTGTTCTTGGGTGAAGTTAACAGGATTTTTGTTACTCTTGCCTGAGTCTAGACTTATGTTTAGATGCATGTTATGACATGCTTTAGAATCTAGTCCCCTCATATTTTGCGGTTTTTCTGCTTAGAATGTGTGAAGTCTACTGCATAGGGTTAGGATGCGGCCACCTGTGTCTGTGAAGCAGAGCACAGGAAAGGAGGAGCTGCTGTATATAGCATGTGTGTTCTATGCTGACTTGAAATGCAGTTGGGTTGTACATCCAGATCTAGAATTAGGTAATGCTCGAAGGTGTAGAACATTACCAGTGTAGTTACTGCAGAGGAAATGAATGTATTTCAGTATCCTAATGTGAGGTTGTAGTGAAATGGAAGTGCAAATGAATGCAAACCATATTGAACTTTGGAATTTCACATGTAAGGGAGGTTTAGGTAAGAGAGAGTCTTCAGAGACAGAATTCCACTGCAGCACTGTGCAGGTAAGGGGGGTTAGGATACAGGCCGTGCTCAAGATGGGTCTGCTGCTTAGTGTATTTTTGCAGCTGGACTCACCTTTCTGTGCTTCGCTCTAGCTTTAGGACTAGGGAGGCAAGTTCTTCTGAGCAGGATTTCCAGTGGAGTCTTGCTCTACCTACAGAGTCAGGACGGGGCTTGGTTTAGGATGAGGCTGGTAGGTCAACATATGTTTAGAGCTAAACAAGCACTCTGCTCTGCTTTGGGATAAGGTTGAGGGCTTTCAGAGATGGAATTGCACTGGAGTCTTGCCTAGTCCAGAGAGCTGATGGTGTGGTTTGAAGTTTAAGGGCTGATAATCACTGAAAATCATGTCATAGGAAAAATCTGCTCTAAGAGAATGAGCCAACAGTTCATGCTTCTGGCAAGATGTAAATTCTCAGTTATTGTTGTTTCTCATTTTAAAGACATTTTCTTCTCAAACCTGCAAGATTGAAGATTTTACACAACTCTAGGATATTAATTTTTGTCAACTATCAGTGTGTTGAGTGGTGTATCTCTATCACCTACTTAAGCCTGAAATTCTGCTCTTCTTTTTCATGTTATTTATTTTGGAAAACATAGTAAAGTGCTCTTCTCTCACTAATTTAAACAAAGGAGAGCAACCTGTCATTCAAACTGAATGACTTTAGCATGGAATAAACATTCATTCAGCACAAGCCAAAAGCAGGAGATTTCAGAAAAAGTCGGGATCAACATGTGGTGAGAAAAACAGTGTTAATTCATAAATGCAAGTATTTTAAAAGAGAAATCTGCAAAACTTGGGCTGTATTGTGTGTTAGCCCCTTCATGGTTTAACTTACCTGGCACATACTCGAAGTCTGACACTGGTTGATCATATTACTCAAAGAAAGGGGGGAGGTGTATCGTCTCTGCACCACTGTTTTTCTATACATACCCCTTCTGTGTCATAGAACAATATGCTGACAGATGGTAGTCACCTGTTACATCTGATTATATGCTTTGATCTAAAATTTATTTTCCTCTTCTTGGCAGCTGAGCTGTTCCTTAATCCATTGATAAAAACTGCTTAATAAGCACTTACAAAGACGTTGACATCACCAGGAGCAGCCCGTGTTGGTGAAATCATGATGTGATGCCTGTAAACCCCAAAGAAGCCTTTGTATTCAGGGCTATGAGCAAAACACCTTTTTTTTTTTTTTTTTTGAGAGAGAAGTACTAAGCAGTTTTAGTCTTCCTTTGTGCAGTTAAGTTATGCTTCCTTGTATTTGTTTCAAATGTATCAATAAGGTCAGTTCAAATAGCTGCTTTCTTATGAGGAATATATATCTTGCCATGCTAGAAGCTTCCTTTCCTATGTGATAAGACTATTTGAGACCTTATTTGATCTTCCTTAATACTGTGTGTAAATGTAATTTCTTGCCAGCTTTAAAAAGAGAGCCACTACCTTGTCTTAGGGTGGCTTGCTGTGATTAGGCAGAGCTGACAGTTTGCCATGAGAAGTATAGGTAACTAAAACATGTCTCTTTTTTTTTGTTTGGGCTTTTTCTTGGGTTTTTGTTGGGGTTTTCTGCAAAAGGTAAAGCTTTCTGTGTTTTTAGTTTGATGGTCCTGTTACTTATTAAATTCCTTCTGTAATGGCAGTGTGACTAAAAAGGAACAGAATAATCATAGTATATAAATCTTGGCAAGGGGGAGTTAGAAAATTTTGATATCTTGAGGACTATTGCATTAGCACTTTAGCAAAATCAGGTCTTTCTGCCAAGCTGCACAACCATCTCTGGCCAACTTGCACTCTTAATAAGTTTCACTAAGAGGGGGACACAGAACAGTTTCACTTGTCATCAGTTGGCTGGCAAGTCCCTTCATCCAATTATCAGGGCACACTTTGTCAGCATATAAGCAGTGTCTTCTGCCAGCTTTGGGAGCTTCCCAGTCTTGGAGACCTGAGAGGCTGCAGTGTAGGAAAACTGACTTTTGTTTGGCATTCTTTGCCTGAGCAGCTTGCTTGATGTTCTGTGAATGAACACTGGAGAGAGCCTAGGAAATTAATATAAACTAAGTGGGCAAAACTAAAGTGACAGAGTACCAGAGTACTATAAGAGATCTTCTCTTAAATAATCCATCCTTACAGAAAATACTGAAGTTTCCCCCAGAAAGACGTTAGATTCCCCATAGGGAAATTATGTTTATTTTAATGCAAGAAGCACAAATTAATAGAGAAGATGATTGTGGACTGAATTAGAGAATATTTAATTCTGAACCTGGCCACAACAACACATCAAGTGTGGCTGCTTAGATTCTCAGTGAGTTGCATTCAGAAAAGCTCTTTTTCCTTTTAAACTTGAGTGACAAGGAAGTTAATTATTTTTCTTTATTGCCCCCTATGACTGTTCACTCAAAACTAGGATCAGAGTATTTTTACAAATTTGCTCTACATGGTGACGTAAGTGAAGTGCTTAGACCAGTATTTGTTTTCCTGCTAAAGCAGAATCTCTTAAAAATCCTGAGCAGAAGTTAAAAATTAGTTCATATTTTAAAAGTAAAGAAAATTTTCAAAAGTACCATTTTTTCTTTCTTCCTTTTTGGTTTAGCACAGGAAAGGCTGATTTTAAAATACAGGCTAGAGGACTATTAGTTAAACTGTAAAATACTGAGAAGCATGTTAAGGCATGACACTGTTGCACAGTTAATGATCATTCTCTTTTGGCATGTTGCCTCTAGAGACGTACTAAAAGAGGGAGGAGAGGAGGGTGAAGCAAGCAATTTAGAGCTTACAGTTAAATATATACAGATAGGCTTTTAAAAAAGAAAAAACGCCAAACACAACAAACAACCCTCCAGAAACTCACCAATCCCTGGAAATCTGTAATAAAAATATTCCCCAAACGCAAAATGCTGTTCTTCGTTAGATACTTTTGCCTGCCAGACCTGGGGACATGTAAACTGCCAGACATACCATCTGTCAACACAGCCATTTCAGTGTTTGGCACTGCCAGGAGTGTTTGCATAGCTCTGTGAGGGTACAGCAAGGGGTAGATGGTTACTAGTGTGGAATAATGCTCACTTGGTTTTTCTGGCAGAAAATATGTTTTGTATGCATGTATTAGGGGAAAAGGTAATGTATTTTATCTTAAGAAGTTCTCAGTCAAAGAAAGAATGGACTTTGTGAGGTTTTTGCTTTCTTCTTGGGAAGGCTTTGGGCTTCCTCATGAGTGAGCATAAGGACTAAAAAATCCCCACAGCACAGTTTAAACATATACTTCAAGAATTTTTAAAAAATCTGTTGTGATAAATGTTCATCCTTTCTGTAGTGATTACTGCAAATATCAATTATTTTGAATATTGAAGAATCTGATATTTAACATCTGACTGATGAATATATACAATTAAGAGGTATAAGAAGGTGAGTTTATTGGGAGCAAGCATCTAATAGTTGTATTCAGTCTTTTATTCTCCCCCCTCCCCCCATTTAATTATGAGAGTATCCCAAGAAATGTTAGAGAAATGTTAGGCTAGAGGAAGATATTTTCTTCTTTCTTTGTCTGGCACTACTTATACCAACCTCCCAGCTCTTCTTCTGATCCTCTTTGTTAGGAGCCTTCTACTTTCACCCAGATGCCTTCCCCACCCACATACATCTGAGGATCTTCAGTTGTATCTGTCCCCACTCTCGTGTACAAGAATTGTTCAGTTACTACTTGCAGCTCTCTCTCCCACAGATCTCCAAAAGTCTGATGTGTGTTCTTTCACTTAGTTTCACAACATCTCTCCATTCCTTGTGTGACACTGCCTGTGCTCACTATGCTTCCTACTGCTAGTAGTGCAACACTGAATTGTGTTGCCACCCCTAATTTAGGTGGCAAAATTAAGTTTTGTCTATGTTAATGCAAGTCAGCTTCAGGTGTAGCAGAATGTGCCTCAGCTCAGCTTTGATATTGCTGTAATTCAATGTCCATTAAGTTAACATCCTCATTTAGAAGCTGCTGTAGAGAGACTTCCCAGTCAGCCAATCCTCAGTTCACAAGGAAGGAATTGCAGATTTTCAGGACTTCAGATGAAGTCAGTTATGCAGTAGTTTTATATGAAGGATCTTAATGAGAAGACGCAATGGTAAATAAAGCAATGATAGAATGGTTTGTGTTGGAAGGGACCTTAAGGCTTATCCAATTCCAAACCCCTGCCATGGGTAGGGGCACCTTCCACTAGGCCAGGTTGCTCAAAGCACGTCCAACTCAGTCTTGAACACTGTCAGGGATGTGGCAGCCACAGCTTCTTTTGGCAAGCTGTGCCAGAGCCTCACCACCCTATATGAAGAACTTCTTCATATAGTTGGATGAATTCACTCAATGCAGTAATTCTAGATTATCTAAAAATGTTTTTCTTGATGATGTTCCTGCATTTACAGAGATTTAAATGTTTTAATTTTAATGTTTTGCACACAATAAGTTGTCGTGATGATGTTCTGGTGTCTAAAAAGGATGGCAAATTGAGACTGTGGTATAAACTAGATTATCAGCTAAACATTACTGTGAGCATTTTTGCACATTGACTCTGAAGTTATCTTGGATTGCACCACTGGCACTCATTTCAGATGACTGAACTGATTCACTTTCCCAAAGGGTCTGCAGACTTAAAAAATTGAGTATGTTGTCTACTACCATCTGCTGATTAGAAAATACTGATTTACAGCCTCAAAGAAAAAAAATGTTTAAAATTCAGACTGGAAACATGAGTTCAGCTGGAGAGTGCACTAGGATAAGTTCAACAGCTGTGGATTTGCCATATAGTTAGGACTATGGCCAAGAAAACTTAAAGTAGTATTCCTGGTGGGGTTTTTGGTGGTGTGGTTTTGTTTGTTGGTTGGTTGGTTGGTTGGTTGGTTTGAGGGTTTTTATTATTATTATTACTTGCAGATAAGCAGATTTTAATAAAAGCTTTTCTTTGTGTTTTTTTTTCTTTAAAACAATAATCATAAGGATGAGGTACTAATGGCAAAACTGGTCACAATGCACATGATGAGGAGGGAGGCCTAGGCCAGGAGTCAAACATTCCACATCAGTCTGCAAGATTAAAATATCTGTAGTTCAGAGTTTTACACAGTTTTCATTGGAGCCTATCCAGATATTTGCATGCAAAGAATTATTGCTCAATGGCAAATCATGTTGATATAATCTAGTACATCAGGAAATTTCCACTCTAATAAGGTCAGGTGCCAAGTCTGATACCTTTTGGGAATAATAAAATTAATGACGTATTTTGGACTCAAAAGGTAAGCAAGATATTGCTGTATTCTGGATTTTAGAACCAGGTACTGAAAACCTGGTCAGTCAGGAAGTTTTCACATGAAGTACTTTAGGCTAGCTAGTTGAAGAGGTCTTAGAGGTAGTAGTGATGGTTTTCCAACAGTTTTTCTCTTTAACTGCCTTCACAGCACAATCTGTGTAGAATAAACTAACCCTGAAAGAGATGTCTGAAAATGAAGTGTATTTCTTGTGTATTTGCCAAAACCAAGTGTATTTGTTGTACATAACAGTAGAATTATTTTGCCTTTTTGATAATATAAACATTTCAATAACATAAAATGGTAGTTTTTAAGCTGACCTAGTAAGAGAGGAAGAGGTGTTACACTTTTCTAAATGAAGTTTTGAGGCTGAAAACCCAGATGTTCGGGTTTTTGATTTTGGTTTTGGGTTTTTTTTTTTTAAATAACTGGATATATGATAACTGGAATTTCAGTATTAACTTCAGTGGGGACCTCTCAGATAATTCATTTGTACTGTTCTTAAATGTTTTTCATTTGGCAGTAAAACAACTGTAGGAACAAGGATTAGTTCGCGGGTTTTGTGAACAGATTACACTTACCGTTTATTGCATTCCATGTTTATGTTGGAATACCACTGACGTTATGAAGTAATTCAAAAAGGCTTAACTTTTCAAACGACAGCTAAAGTCTTAACACCAAAAGCTCTTTGATGGTTAGAAGGAATGTTTTCTTTTGAGGAAGAGTGATATGGGAAAAGTGACAGTGGGATTCAGGCCCCTGTCAATATTTTAATTACACAGCTCACAGGTTTTAGTCACTGTACTTAGTTTTGCTTTGTGCACAGATTTTATGTACTTCTGTTACACTGTTTTGTCATTGTTACCTACTGACTACTGGGCAATGTTACACTAATGTAGTAAATCATGCTAGCACTACTTAAAAAGAACAGGGTTTATGGCGTTTGGTTTGGTAGATTTTGGGGGTGGGTTGTTTGGACACGGTGAAGTGAAAGTTTTAAAGGTAAATTCTTAGTAGTTGGTGGGCATATGATTATAAATGTTTTGTCAAGTCCTGTGTAAAGTCCTACTTCTTCTATTCTGTTCCTGTGTAAAGAGTTTCATTTTGTGTAGCAGTTTGAATGGTGAAAGCTCTGTATGAGAATGGGCTCATGGTTGTATTTGTTGACAGGAAATAGTGGCTTATGTGCCTTGTGAGGAAAAGGTACTTGTCTTTGGTTTCAAGGGGTAGCTCTTTTTGTATGGAGTTCATGATAACACTTAACCCCTTCAACACCTTAGGATGACCCACCAGCATACATGTAGATTCTCTACTTGACATGAAGTATTTTTGCTGTTGTAAGAATTCCAGGAACAAGTAACTAATCTATCTATCTCTTAGGACACTGTTTTTAAGCTGGGATTATATACATATATATATGTATGTGTGTGTGTGTCTCAGTGTATATATATATATATATATATGAATGTATATGTACTTGTCAATCCTACCTGCTTCATGCCTTACAGTCCTGAAAGGCTGAAAGTAACCGCATTTAAACCCAGTAAACACATGGCTATTACAAGTAACAAAACCAGTTTTAATAGCTTACTAACAGATCAGTGTAGTTTATTTACATACTGAACTCCACAAATAATTTTTTTTTTATGAACAGTATGTAAAATGCTGTTGCAGAAATTTCTTTAAGAGTGATGGAGACTGGTCAAAACTTGGAAAAAAAAGGGGAATAATGGCATTTTGCTTTAGTAGCTTAGAGACGTAAGTCAATCTTGTCATTGCAATGACATGGGCACGTACAGGTTTCATTTTTGCAGACTAGCTGCAGGTGCTTGTACCACGATGCATTTTCTAATTATACTGTCCTTTGAACTGTGTATTTTTTTCTTTTTTTATTACCTTGTTTCCTCTGTGTTTCTTTGTTCTTAATGTCTTTCCTTCAACTCCTTCTGCCCAATTCTATCTTCCCCAACTTTTCCTTCCACTTGCCACTTCTTTTTCTAATTGCACGTACTATTGAACTGTTGCTAATGTAGAGTTCCCCGGAAATAAGGTATTATTATTAACAGAGAGTCTATTTCCTGCAAAATAATTGCATTAATAGTTCTAAAATTTGCTTTAAGGTTATTGAGTATACCATTTAAGTCATAAGGACCAGAAAATTAGTGCAGATCAGGACATCTCTTATCTAGTTTTCTTTTGTGCTACCTTGATGTGCTGATGGTGTGAAACGGCTTCTTCTGCTTAACCAAACAGCTATGGAGAGAAGGAAACTTTTGCCTTAGCAAGTGGTGTGGTCCTGTGGCTTTGCCTGTGCCAGGACCTTGGAAAGCCAGCTGCTGTTGTGCAGGGGTCAGCATATAGGCAGAGGCAGCTACTGCTGGGGAAGTAGAGCCATCCCAAAAGTTTTACTTCGTGCCAACCCTTCCCATCCATGTATCTCTTCAGTTGGTTCACTGTTCCTCTCAATTCCTTTTCTTCCCATTCCTGCCAGAAGACCAGGCGGGCCTTTGTCCCATACTCTCATGCAGGCATGCTTCTGCTGCAGAGATGACTCTGTTTATGTGTTGGTTGCTCAGTGGTTTATGTGAAACGAGTTACTGACCTTTTTGCTTCCTCAGAGGCAGTGTTTACTTCACAGCTGACATTATGTTGTATGAATAACATAGCTGAGAGCTGCAGGACTGAGTGAGCAGAAGGGCTGAGTGAGCTTGGAGTTTAGCCCAGGGTGACACAACCAGAGTGTGGGAACAGTTAAAATCATAGAATAGTTAGGGTTGGAAAGGACTTTAAGATCATCTAGTTCCAACCCCCCTGTCATGGGCAGGGACACCTCACACTAAACCATGCCACCCAAGGCTCTGTCCAACCTGGCCTCGAACAGCGCCAGCGATGGAGCATTCACAACTTCCCTGGGCAACCCATTCCAGTGCCTCACCACCCTCACAGTAAAGAGCAGTTCTTTTGTCTTTCCTTTTCTTTGGTGCTAAGCACAGGTATTATGCTGTTGGGGTGAGCAGCCTTGTACCTTGTGCTCCAGAGCATGCAGCCAATATCAGTATGATGAAATGCAACCTTCCTTGTTCTATAGGTGTTATCATACAGTATTGCCAACAGTAAGGGTATCTCCATGTTATGTTATTTCATAGGCTTTGTTGCAAGATATCTCAATAAAAGGGATAATTGGTTTGGGCTGACTGTTTTAATATCTGTTTTGGTTATGGACTGAATGCCTAGTGACAATTTTTTGTCATTGCCTGTAGTTTCCCTTGGAGTTACGCAGGTTCTTTTCGGTTAGCCTGCTTTCTGAAAACTTTTCAGGAAACTAATCTGTTTGTATTTATACTCAACAAAAAGAACAAGTTTGGTCTATGAGGAACTGAAAAATCATCCACTCCTCTGATAAAATAGCAGTAACCCAACATTTTGTGTAGCACTAAACACTGCTGCTACCATTTGCTATTAAAAAAGTATGCTGAAAGGAGTATATGAAACAAATTTGATTATTTTTTAATAGTAGATTTCATAATATTTTTCTTGGCCATTGTACTCATTTTTTCCTCTTTT
Organism: Psilopsiagon aymara; assembly: GCA_024733675.1. Taxonomy (NCBI): domain Eukaryota; kingdom Metazoa; phylum Chordata; class Aves; order Psittaciformes; family Psittacidae; genus Psilopsiagon; species Psilopsiagon aymara. The sequence continues at coordinate 16,363 of JANRGW010038020.1, read as the reverse complement.
TTTCTTTTTTTTACCTTTTTTTTTTTCCTCTTCTTTTCTTTAGACAAATATCTTTTTGCTGCTTCAATATAAGTTACTTATTTAGTGGTGTGCTCTGATTTCTTGCTATAGAAGTTAACGCTGTTAAAACTTCTCTCAATTACTTGCTCTCGTGAGTGTTGCTCTATTTTTCTTCCTAATATGAGGTTTTTCAATGATTCATTTCTCTCCGGAAGTATTATTGGGTTTGATCTCATCCTTAATTTGCTCTGTATTTCTCATAAGCTCAGAGCATGCTGGCTTCAGAAATGTGCCAGTGTTAGTTTTGCATTTGAACTGGTTGCTGTTTCCAAGCCAAATGCCAAGAGAGGTGGTTACTAGAGCCTCACTGCTCTCTTTTTGCAAAGAATGTTGATTTTTATGGTAGTATGGTAGTTTCTATTCATATGGCAATACCAGGCCCATTTGTGTACACAGCAGAGGTTACACAAGTAGTACAGGGCAAGACCTTAATGGAATTAAGACCTTTTAAGAGAGACTTTCAGCTCCTTTCTGGACTTGACAAAGCTGCTCACCTCTGAAAGCTTTACCAGTAGAAACTTGTTGGAAGGAAAGCAGATCCAGGTGGATGTTGTGTAAATGTGGGGAGACCTTGTCTGAAAGGTTGTTAAAGGCAGAGAAAATTAGAAGAGCGAAAGTAGATGTTTTAGCTTGTCTGCAGTTCTGGGGCTGTTTGTACATATATGAGAGTTGTCTGTGAGAAATGGAATACTGAGATAATTTCACACTTGTGACTAAATGAATTTAATTAAAGTTACTTATTGTTCTTTCTTCTTTCTCCCACAAACACTTACTCAGTATCTTCATGTGGCTTAAGGGGTCATTAGAGTAGGACAGAAAACATATGCTTTATTCCCTTGATTATTGGGGTAAAAATGTCTACTATTTAATAAAAATTCTAGGTTTCAGATGTGCTCCCAACCACATAGGATATGTAAATGAACACTGATGGGGAGATGGCTTCACCTTGTAACCGTCTGTTGGCTGGAATTGTTTTTCAGTTCATTTTGATCATTGATGTTTTGAGGAAAGTTTTCTTATTGCTGCATCTTTTTAGGATTTGTTGGAGACGATACATATTTTCTTGTAGATATTTGTTTTTGTTTGGTGGTGGTTTTCTAAGAACTAGTTAATTTCATCCTCCAGTAAGATTTATTTTTTTCCAGCTGGATGATCTTAGTTTCATTTTGAGCAAAATATGGGTTACTGCTTTGACCTATTCTGTGAAGTGTCTGTTCACATATCGCATCACACACAAATGCCCACATCAGTCTTACAGCAGAATATTAGGCCTTACTTTCCAGAATCTCAGAAGATGATACTCCTTCAGCCCCAGTCACAAAGCTGAAATGATTTAATAATTTCTATTACAACCCTGCAGTACAGAGAATTTGGATATGAAGTGTCTTCCTTTAAAAATAAAGTCAAATTTTGTATTTATTAGATTTTGAGGGAGCAAAAACTCGTAAGTAAATGAAAAAGGTGTAATAAATAATGTTTGAAATAGATTTCTAAATCTGTTGAAAGGTATTAACAACCTGATTTGCCTGGTTTTGGCTTTATATTGTAAACTAACAATGAGAGAACATCTGAAATTTTATAATATTCTTTCTTTCAGAAGTATACATTCTGAAAGCAGAGTTCAGTCAGTGTCATTAAGTAGCAAAGTAGCTTTGCCTTTTCTACAAGTACAAGTCCTTCCTCTTCATGGGTTGTTGAATAGGGTTTTTGAAGCCAGCCGTGGACTGGAAGTACCAGGTTACTGTTTTCTCATATAAGACAGTAGCTCCCTTTCTCAAATCTAGTCTCACTTTTTTGTTCCTGCTTATCTTTCATGTTTTGTATAGGGCAGGTGGTTGGGAAAAGGAGGAACAGCTGAAAGTGTGCTCAGTATCTACTGAATAAAAAAAAATTACCCTTATCGTTTAGATGAGTACAATTAAAGCATGTTACCCTGCTTAAATTTCAGCTGGTTTAGGTTGAACTTTGCAGTGTGTAGCTGCAATTGTGCTTAACTGTAGATAGAGCATTCCTTGAGAATTCTAGTTTCAGGTCAATAACCTTGTCTCTCTGTACAGTATATAGAAATTTCAGTGCATGCTATCTCATTCGCCCTTGCTAAGCTGAAATAGGTATGGGTTCTTGCACTTTTAAGCAATATACTGTATAAGAATTCATTCAAAGTGATCTCTTGGGGGGATTCTTTTTTTGTTGTTACTTGAGCTACATGTAACAAGAACCACAGGAAAAAAACCCAGCTCTTCAAAGAACATATTCACTAAAGTGCTCAGTGTGATTCAGCATTGCCTTGAAGGCCAGGGCAAAAAAAACCCCAAGCCCTTAAAAGTACAGGGGGGAAAAAGTGAGGTATACAGAAGTATGATTGTACCCAGTCATGTGAGACAAATCTCAACAGCTTCATGCTACACAAGTTAGGTATTTATTTCATAATGCTTACATTAGAGAAAAATAAATGTTTTCTTTCAGGATGAGGATGTAAAAAAGTTATAGAAGGATTAAATCACTGTCTACATCTACCATTAAAAATAAATATAACAAGTACAGCACAGTAGATCACTACTTGTACTATCTTATTGTTTATATCCCACAGACAGAACCATTTCTATCTGTTGATGTTAAAACTAATCATGTAATTTGATTTATGGAAGCAAAGTGATTTTAAACAAAAACACCTGTGTTCATTGAACACTTACAAAACCTTGTATTTTGAGGAGGTGAAAAGTAGTTACCAGCAAGTAGAAAAGAGTGTTGTTCTATATGATAATTCTATTTCAGTCTTATGCTAGCAAACTTGGATGTTCTCACTTGAGCAGAGAGAGAAAAAAAGAGTTTTTGTAGCTACAAAAGGGCTATTTCTGCAATTTTTTTCTATTAATCTGAGAAAATGCTTTTCTAGAGTTAATGTATCAGACCAGCTCTGAAATATGTATTTTAAGTTTTCTTTTAGACAATAAAAAGTCACTTGATATTCCAGAAGTTATGCTAGGAGTTTAGGGAACAAGAAATTTCATTTGAATTTGCAGGTTTTACTTTCTGAAATACTGGAAGGCAATCTGTGGAATCTGGTACCATCCTGATTGAAAAAACCTCATGATATTGTTCATGCTGGGGCTTTGGCTTGTTCCACAAATGTTTTCCTATTTCTAGTATAAGGAAATATTTAAATCGACTCTATATTTTTTATGATGAGGTTGCTTCACCATTGGTTTTCTTTGCCTTGAAGTCACAAATAGTGTAGGTAGAGTCTTAGAAAAAAATAAATAGGTATTTTCAAATAATTATTATCTGTATAGACATTCAGCTCATGCTTTCTGGTGGGTATCAGTGTATGGGAAAATATTGGAGCCATACCTTTGTAAATGAGAAAATTTACCCCATCTTTCAGGTAAATTCTTCTCTTTGGAAAGTAGGAAATCATTTCATTTCCCCTGTGGAACTTGGTAGTTCTGTAAAGTAAGTGCTTTCCTTAACTTACTTATGCTACTCTGAGAAGAAGGATCAAGTAAGGACTTGAAAGGAGATTTAAATGGAACTTCAGTGATAAAGCATCTCCCATCAGCATTAACAGACACAAATTTTGGTAAGAAGATACTTAATATAACAGTCAAATGCAATGAATTGCAAATGCTATTGATAGTAAAGTATAAACTGAAGTCAGTCATTGCTATTCAGATTTATAGATAACTTATATGGAAAGCCTTTCTGATATTTTGGTTACTTCATTTTTTAGAGAGATGTATGAATTACTAATATGCTCTTTAAAAACAATATTTTATTTACCATAATTATTCCAATCTCAACAGCTTTTTTAATCAAGACTTATGTGTTGCTCACATAATATTCTTCCTCTATATACTTTTCTGGGTCTAGCATTTCTCACTACTTCTGTTTACCATTCCCAAATACTTTTTTCCCAAATTCACTGCTGTAATGCAATCTGAAATATCCAATACATTGGAATTATATAAAATAGTATACATATGTTTTCCAAGTGCCTTCCAATGAAATTGGTCTTTTCATGTGCTCAGCAAACATCAGATTGATTTCTCCCTGCTGATAGCCTAAAATGCAGAAGCTATAAAATAATGAATTCTCATAGCAATTCATTTACTATTAATATTCTCCTCCTGCACAGCTATATTTTGGAGTTAAAAAAACCCACAAAAAAGCACCTTTCCTTTTAGGTAATAACAAAAAAAAAAGCAATCAAACAAAAGAGCAAAACACCAAGCCAAACAAAAATCCCAAACAATACCCAAGAAGCTTAATATCAGCTGAAGTGTATTTAGAGACAGGTCAATTTTTAGAAAAAAAAATGATAAATTTTAGACAGGTTAGAAAATCAAAGGCAATATGTGTGCATGTTATATCTTTTGGGGGATGTTGAGCTTTTTCCCCCTCATTCATCACAGACTCTGCATTTGAGCATTTGTTATGTTTATCCTTTAATCCTACTGTCCGGGTTTGTTTATGTAAGATTTATCATATAGCCAGGGTGGGTAGTTAAATTAAAAACAAAGCTGACCCTCAGTCAATGCGAGAATACCGAAGAACAGATTACACAGACAAGTTAAATTTATTCTCAATTCATTATGTAAGAGTTGGGCTCCTCATTTCCTGAGTCACCATGAGATGGAAATTACTGCCAGTTGTATCTGCCTTCCTGCACTCTCCTCTCTAATGTATGAGCAGCAGAAGAAGGAGGAAGAGCACCTGTGTGCTTTTTCCTATAAGTATTACCTAAAGATAGAAACTCATTTAATGACCATGTTTCATTGTTCAATTAATTAAAACCCTATTACAATTGAATGTACTTACTATTGGCTGTGTGCAAATCTCACCCAGCAGGATTTTTGTTGGTCCCTGGTAACCTTTAAAGATGATAATTAATAGATACTGGAAGCATAGGCTTGAGTCAATGAATGCAAACACTGTAACACTGTGAGTGCTCCCACCTTCTTTTGGACACAAACCCAATTTTAAGAGGTATAAATTATATTAGGGATTGGATGTATTGACTTTAGAATAATTATTGATCTTATAGCTTGTTCTGTTAGGGTGTTGTCGTTTGAGGCTGGGTTCCTGGTGCTTTTTGGCTTGTTTTTTTCCTTTATTTGAAGAAGGTGCTGAAGTAGCCTGGAAATAACCAGATTGCCTAGCTGTCTAAATAGTTCCTGAAGTAATAGTCGTGAAAATAACAGATGTGTTCACTCGGTGTGCATTTTGTATTCTATACTTCCAGGGTAAGTATAGAAAAATGGTGGAGGGCTTGTTCTGATGTGCTGCTAGGAGTTACAGATTAAATTCATCCTGGTTTAAAAGACCTATATGAGTTTTTTTTCATCTTTATAATCCAATTTAAATCTTGTTTTCATGTCTTAAGTTGGATTTAAATTATGTCTAGGGGGAGGCCTTTTATAGGAGGGGGGAAATGACCCTATAGGTTACCTAGGACTGTAATAATTTGCAATTTCATCAAGCCATATATAACAGGATTTCAGGCCCACTGATGGACTAACTTTTTGTGATATCTTAACTGCAGTCTTTGTATAAATATTGTTTCCACTTCATTAAAATAACCCAAATGGTTAAGTGACCTATCTTAGGGTCTGAAATAATGGATGTTACCAGCTTCATATATTTTTTGGCTACTCCCTAGGGCTCCATACATGTTTATTTCATTTTGTAATGTTTATTTAATTTTAAAATGGTTTGGGAGGTTTTTGATCTTTATTGCTGCTTGTAAAACATCCATGAAAGTATAAGGCACAGACGTTTTAAGTAAAGTAAATTTAAAATCACTGTAGGAGAGATGCTGAAATCAAAGATCTATGAATTAACTTGTGTAAGAACTAAACTGAAGATTCTCCCAGCCCCACGTTGATGCCTCTGTCATCAATTGCATATTCATATAGTTGTTGGTGAAGAATTTAGGTGGAAATGTCAGTTTTCAATTATTACATCTTTAACAGTGCTGCAAAGTGGTTAAATATCCTAGTGATGACTGTAAATCTGAAAGCAAAAACTCAGTGGAGTTTTACAGTTGTTCTGGGCTGTGGTATTAATTGTATAGAGGAGGTGTAAGCATATTCTGAAAATGTTTTCATTAAAGTCATGTTTCTTTGCTCTGAGTGCAGTGGGTTTATGGGGTGATGTGGGTATGTGGTCTTGTGGTTAGAACAGGAGAATACAAGTATGACAGGAACTCTGACTCCACACCAGCTGTGCCATAGCTGCATGATTCTGGGCAGATCGAGCGAACTACAAAACCTTTGCTGTTAATTTTGCCCATTCATACTAGTTAAAATGCTGGTTTTGGAATCTGCCAAGAACCTTAATTAGCAGAGACTTGATTTGCTTGAGATTCTTGGAGAAGAGATGCTCTGGGAGTTTAAAAAAAATACACATAATTATACACCTAGACTAATTTTGCTAATATCCCAGCACAGCTATGCAGTGCAAGATACTGCATTCTCTTGCTGTGTCAAGAGTTAGGTGGTTTTGGCTTTTAAAGGCCAGAGTAGTGGTTAATTTTCAGTTTTTAAAAAGTCAAATACGAAGTCACACATCTGTACAGTGTATCAGTATAAACGATATTTAGGATTATATTGAGTATATTTTTCTCAGTTCACAGTTGGTTTATTACAAAGAAAATCTAAATCTGATGATGGTGCTGATGTCACAAGGTTTTTAAGGTGTGGTATGAGTGCAAGAGCAGATTAGGCAGAATATTTGTTAATTATTTGTAATAATTTTCTAGCTTTTTTCTCATCGACTTGGGAGCACCAGCAAACAAATCAGGACGTGTTTGTCAGAAGCAGCATGGACTGACAGAGCAATGAATCAGTGGTGGTGACATGCAGGAAATGTTCTTTTGAGGCTTTGTATTCAGAGATTTGACTTGCAAGACTGACTCTGCCCCTGAAATCATTGCTGAGGAGACGAATTAAACGTGAGGCTAATTTAAGAGAGGGTAGTTTTAATGCAATGCAACAGGCCTACTAGGAATATTAGGATGGGGAGGAGGTGGGGGAACAACCTCCAAAGACCAAAATCTGTCAGAGCTCTTCTTTTGTTGTTTGTTTGCTTTTGGGGGTGTGTTGGTTGGTTGGTTTTTGTTTTCTTCATGGATTATTCTGCTGAAAAGAAAAAAAATACATTTAACCAAATGCTCATTTAGGTATTACTTTGCCTAAAATAAGATGAAGGTAAAGGCCCTTGGCAGAGAGGATTAAATTTATGGGGTCTTTGCTAAATACAAATATTGTGTGCATGGGGAAAGGGTTGTTGATACAGAGTATTACAACCTGGCTGTGAAACATGTATACTCCTTTTGTCTGCTAGTTAAGGAGAAAAAGTACTGATTGTCTTATAAAATTGGACTCTAAATCATGAAAGTTTTAAATTCATGGGAAGTCTGGCTTTTGTATGGGCTACCATTTCTAATGTCTATTTGCACCATGTATAGCAATTGATAGCAATTTGGATTCAGAGGGCTTGCATATGATTACCTCTGTGACAAAAAGAACTACAGCTTCAATTAGTGGTCCAACCACTATAGGAGGCATAGAATATTATTGTAAGTAAACACAGCCTAAAGTGTACCCTGTTTTGCCTTGAGAAACTGAAAACAAAGATGGACTGACAAACCATGGGCAAGATAACAAAGTGCTGCATGCAGTATGTTGCTATAAAATACAGATATTTGCAAGAATGAATTGTTTTGTTTGCTGTTTTGTTTTGTCCAGGGCAGTCATTCTATCGCCAGTCAAGTTGTTTCAGACCAGGACAACAGATGATGAGAGTGGGGATGTCAGAAAAAGCAAGTGTTGAAAAAGGTGAGCTTTCCATTTTTCCCTTGTTGCCTTGACAACAGCGGTGTCTTTTGCATTGTCTAGTCTAAATGAGTTAGACCAGTATCAGTTCTTCAAAAGATCTGACAGTAGTCATAGGAAAGTAGGAGACCTGTAACTTTCCAGACAGACTTGGACAAAACTTGATTTTCGCTGGGAAAAGGTAGCAGGTGGTGTGGATAACAGAGACCTGGCAGATGCCATGTAGGTTTTTTCGTACCATCTTTCATGCTCACCAAGCAGTCTCCCATTTGTTAAATGAACTTAATGAGATGATTCTGCAATGCATATACTAGTTGGCTGGTAAAGCATATTAAAGAAATTGCTGCCAGTGATCCTCTATCAAATGAGAAAGTTGTTTTAATGGCATTTATGCAGGACTTGCATTTTTGGGTTGAGTTTAATTCCATGTTTTCCTTGCTAATAGTGATGTTAAAATAGAAAGGCTGTTTACAGCATTGGCAGGTGACACTACAACCAATTTGAAAAATGGGAGTAGCTTTGAAAATTATGTAGCAAAATAATATTGAGAAAATACAATTAAATTAATCAAGAAAGTGTCAAATTGTGCACTTAGGAAGTTAGATGGTCATTCTGTAGGAAAAAAAATGCATTAAAATTGCTAAGGCATCTGGTAGATTGTGATGCAAGTATTGGTCAACATGATTTTAAAAAAAATATTACAGGTAGGAATATTTAAGTAGATGTATCGTTTGTGTCAGGTGTCAGGTAATCCTCTGCTCCATTAAATGCTTTTATAGTTTCATCTGAACTGCTGGTTTCTGTTATTAGCCTTAAGCGGCTAAACCCATAGTAAGGTAACCATTAGGAAAGGCTTTGTTAACTTAAAAGTAGTGTGGTACTGGAATGATTGCCAGGCTGTGGAGCTTCTGGAGATCTTCATTAGCTAGGTGTGAGTTGGCTGCCCCTGAAAAAACAGGGCAGAGGCAGCCCAATTGAAATCTCTAACCTTTCAGCCCTGTTTTCTGTAATTCTGTGTATCATTCATTTACACATATGAACCCACTGCTTTTGGGTTCTTTTATTATCCATTGTGCACACTTAGCATGGAGGTTTGTCATTCTAGTGAGATGTAAAGTGAGAGTTCTGTGTGCATTGCCAGAAGACACCGATGTTTTTATTTTTGATAGTCACATTGCCTGAGAATCTTTTGGGAATGGAGTAACTATATGCACATAAATTTACTTACTTCATTTTACAAGCTAGACATATTTAATACGCAGCTAGGTTAATTATGGTACACCATGTTAGATTACAATTTCTGTTACATCTAAGAACTTGCTAAGGGGCTCCTCCATGGCCCCAGTCCACTGACAATCACTGCATTGCTAGGGTGTGATGTTTGTTTGGGAGAAGCTGGAAGTGAAGCAAAATTAAGTCTAAAGATGGTAATTTCACACCTCCTGGATCATCCTGGGAAAGGTGTGTAATTTCAAAGAGCTACTTAAACAATGGGTAGCTTTTGAGATATTATCACATGGTATCTCTAAGGTCAACCAAGAAACTTGAGCAAAGATCTTTGTACAGAAAGAATACAAGGAATGACAAAATGTGAAAATCTGGTTGCATATCTGAACTGTATCTCTCGAAATTTGTCTTGTGCCAGTGAAAGGCAACTGCTAAGAAAGAGTGTTTAACAAAAAGCCAAAAATTGTTCTGTAGTTGTCAGATTTTCAGGTGGAGTTACATCAGCCACTGTCATTGGGTCTACTGTATTCTCCCAATCTTCTGTATAATCCAGGCTAGAAATTATCGATTATTTTATAGCCATTGTTTTGAAGAACTTCTTATCCCCTAATAATTACCTACAAGTATGCTGGTACATATTGAGGTTTTTTTAAAAGGGGCATAGGGATGACCTGAACAAAGACCTTTGGACTGCTTTCATTCAGGTTACACAAGGTAATATTTCATTGCATTATGTCCATTGTTAAGAAGCTCAGAATGACAACATTTCCTAGGGTTTAAAAGACTAAATAGAAGTTTTGGTTGAGATATAAAATGAAATACTTGTAGCAGTGTGGTCAGCTTTAATTTAGCTAACTGAAACTATAATAGACTGCTATGTAAGGAAAGACATGCCTAACTAGCAAAAGTGAAAATGCAACTGGTGTACAGCTCTTCAGCAAGAGGTAAAGCAAAACCTAATCCTTAAATCACACTTAAGTGATATTTGCAAAATATTTCTATACCATTTGATTGTTTCCCTGTTTCATTATAAGATGTGAAGATTTTTTGAGTGGGATTTCTGTTGCTCTGTTCTTCTTATGCCTTTTAATTTTATAATATCCAATGCATATTTAAAATGTTGTATTTCCTCATCTTTATCACTGCTGAAACTTTGGTAGAACTGAGTAAACAACCATACTATGAACAAAGCTGCCTTTTGATCCTTTTGTCGTTAGCTGTTTTCCCTGAATGTTAGCAAAAATAAATTCAATTCGAAGATAGGCTAAATATTCCTTCTCAGTTCAGAATTGAAAGATTTTCTATTGTTGTCCCAAAATGAGTAGATAAAGGCACCTCCAAACTTACCTCCCCCTTCTTTAGTCCTGGATGTAGTATGTTGGATAGGTGTTCTGGAGGTGCTCACTTTTTATAGCCTATGATGGTTCCTGGAATCTCTGGCATGTCTAAATGGCAATGGTAGGAAGGTCTGTCTTAGCTGTTGTTTCCCTCTGCTGCCTATCTGAAGTTTGGGATCACATAATAGAAAGGGACACTCCTGTGGGGCCAGTACTCTTGGTTGTGACTGAATTTAGTATGTTATTCCACTAGATTACAGGACACTGTAGAGCTGTCCCAGGGCCCTGGGATCCTGCACTTATGCCCGGTACAGTGCAGTAGTAGCCTCAATTTCCATATTGAAAGCTAAGCAGGGGAAAATCAATGAAGAAACCTTTTGCAGTTTATTGTGGCATATTAAAGAGGGCAAAACACAGAAACTGAATGCCATTTCCTGTGCTGTTAAATTCTAATGGGGGAAAAAAACCCAAAACAATGAAAGTTGACGGATATTTTTTTGTTATTTTTATCTTTTTTTCTTTGGTCAGCAAGAACTTCTAAATCAAGGAATGCAACTGTCAAAGCAAGTATTTTACTTATTCTTTATTATTATTATTTTAATACACAAATTGTTATGGTTCTGGTCATGGGTTTTATAGCTATCCAAGCAAAACTTTGGACAAGTGAATAAGCATGTCTTTATGAATATGTAAATGAAAGCAGCAGTGAGGAGCTGGATAAAAGAAACAGTTCTGAGAACAAGCAAGTCTGAAGCCACAAAAGTCATAGCTGTGCTGGTGAAGTAATGGTTTACCCCCCTGAGGACATTACCTTATACTGAAAGAGGATTGTGTGCTGCTAATGACTGTTGTAAGAAGAACAACATTTATGAGAGGTAGGGCTTGGCTGAGCTGTGAAGCAAAATCTCTGATCACAGAATCATAGAATAGTTAGGGCTGGAAAGGACCTTAAGATCATCTAGTTCCAACCCCCCTGCCATGGGCAGGGACACCTCCCACTAAACCATATCTCCCAAGGCTATGTCCAGCCTGGCCCTCTGTTATAGCATTTATTCTGCATCTCTGGTGGGCTTGTGTTCACCCTACTTAGGGCCCTGACATTGATGCTTTCAATGATTGAGACATTACAACATGTTTCTCCCCTGCAAAAGTTGGCGCTGGTGGTTGTGAGGAATATTCCAAAATAGTTTTCTATGATACAAACAAAGCTCCTTTTCCCTACCTTGTATTTTAACTAGCATTATTTTTTATCCCCACCCCTCCACCCCCATGAAGGCATATAGCCAAAACTGAGTAGGGGAGGGGGGAGATGGGGTTTTGTTTTCTGAGACCTTTATTTTATACAGTTGTTAGTGTTTTTCAGTGTTAAAAGCTAACTTGAGATTCCAGGCAGGTGCAATTCAAACTCATTATTAAATCACACTGGAATATCTGATCCAGAGTGCACCATTCTACAGCTTAGCCACTGAGGTAACACACCAAAAAGTCTACATTGAGGAGACATTGGTGACTTTCCAACAAGCAGTAGTTTAGTTGAATAGTTCTTACCAAACTGCCCCAGAGAAAATATCATTAACCATTAAAATAACAATATGTCATGCTAGCAAAGACATTTTCAGATATCAAGAAGTTACTTAACTATCAATTATGCTTCATTAAGTGGTTCTTGATGAATTCATCATCTAAATTAAGCTTCAGTAAGTGATTCTTGCAGTATTATTTAGAAATCTTATAATTTCTCTCTTAAATACAGGGAAACTGAGGTAGACAATTTAGGTGGTTTGCTAATGGCCATGTACAACATTTAGTCTATAACCAAAATTGAAGGCTAGGCTCCCATTGCTTCTCTTCTGGTTTTAAAACCACTAGCTCTGATTTGCTACCTGTTTAAAAAAAACCAGCAGATAAAAAGCCAACACAATTCCCCTTTTTTCCACCCTCAATAAAACCCCACAAACCCAAAAAACCAAATTTGACTGTGTGGCTACCCAAACAATGTCTGGAAATGATTCATTTTAAATAAATTTATTTTACAAGGGGGGTTGGTTCCTGATAGAAATTAAACAAGAAACTTCTGTTTTTCAGACTGTTTTATTAGTCATGGTTTTGCCATCTGTAGTCTCTATGATGTATGTTTTACAACTGTTCCTTAGGCTAAAAATGCAACATTTTCTGTCAGGAACATCTCTGTGAAGCATGCATTTTAACCTTTCACAATTCATGACAGTAATGCATCCAGTTTATTTCAAGATTTTGAAAATCCCAGTGGTGAGATAAAAGCAGCCACCACAGACCTTGCCCCTACTTTAACTGAATGACCTGCAGAACTGGTAGTATAAACTAGATGAAAAATAGCATCCTCAATTTGATCTCCCTTACCTCCCCTTTCAGACTTTCAGCTTGCTGTAAAAAGTGGCAGGACCGAACTTGTGCAAACAGGTTGATGCCTTTCTAAGTATGGCTGATGAGCACAGGCAAAAGGATGAATAAAGTGTTTCTCTAGGTCTTGCATAACTGCATCAGACCCATTGGTATGTGCTTCCCCCAGTCCCTGAGCAAACTGGGGCAGAGGAAGAAAGACTCTCTTACAGCTCAGCCAACAGTGTTAGTATTGCCTTCTGTATGTGATTTTTGTCTTCAAGCATGAAGAGATTTAATCCTTCATTTAAAAGCGAAATTTAAACCATAAATAAAGGCTAGTTCTGCCTTACCTAGTGACTAATACCGTTCTCTGGAGCAGTGGTAAGAAGCAGCCTTTCAAGGTCAAGTCATTTCATCTTGAAATTTATTGTGTAGGAATCAGATTCTGTCATTTAATTATCATGTCTTGGAGGCCACCACAGTTGCAATCAAGAGATGCTAGCTTGTGATATGTTGGTAGGTTTCATTGCTGCTGTTTAGTTGGACTATGAAAGATGCTGCAGTGAGTGAAGAGAATAGGCATGTCAGTACCCGTAGCAAATTATTATCCATACAATTATTTGTGTAAGACAAATACTGAATATTGTTTAGAAAATAATCTATAAGATTATGTTGTTGCACAGTGGATAATGTGTGGGTTGGAGCTTACTTCACTTCTTGACAAAGCAAAGACTTCGGTGGTGCTCTTGTTCAGATAATAACAGAACCATGATAGTAATGACTTTGTTTTGAAGGACAGAAAACCAGTAGTTGCTTATCTACTTACAGCAAACTTTCTTAAACTCTTAATCTATTGCACACCTGATAATGTAACACATTGCACTAATTCTGCCCTTCTGCAGTACATTGGTAGGTTAAACACTGCAGCTATCTGTAGGCTCCCTTCCTTCCTTTCCTGAGATAACTCCAATTCTCTTCTGACAGAGTAATGGTTTTCTCTCTAGTGTGTCACAAGTTGGTTTTGCTCACAAAGAGTGTTCTTGCGCATGTATATTCCATTGCTTGCTGTAGTGAATTGTATGCTGAATGCCTCTGAAGTGGTGATTTATGGAGAAGCCCTTGCGGGGACAGCATGTAGTGCCCTCTCTGCCTCCAGGTGAAGGGGCACTGGTGCTCCACCTTTCCCTTTCCTCTCATGACCAGTGCTGCCAGTAGAATCTTCCCATGTTGCCTGAAGCTGAAGTTGTTCTTGCTACAACTGTTTACATGTAAATGCTTTACACGCTGTTAATTAATGGAGTGTGTGTATGTGGGGGGGGGGTAGGGGGGTAGGGCATGGAGAATGGGATGTGGACTAGTTTTCTACTAAGTGGAAAGGTATTTTAGTAAGGTGTTTTATTTGATGCTCTACAGTGTTGACATCTCCAGATTTCAAACATTGCCCTTCTTGCCACGGTATTTTGCTTCAATGCTGATGGTGAAGCATATCTGGAAAAGTGTATGACTTTGAAAAACCCTGTCTGAAAGAAAATGAAATATTTTCAGGCTTTAATGAAAGGCCTTGATTGCTGCAGCCTCCCCTGCAAAACATGTGCCCCATATTTGAAAGATGGGATTTTTATAAAGAGGATCTCATGTGTGCTTACTCTTGAGGTGTGAATCTTGTTTCAAATGGGGTGCTTAGGCTATTAGGTACTGTAGCTACTAAGCAAGTTTTGAGTATGAAAGTTGGTAGTTCATAAGACCAGGGAGGGGAGAAAGGAGGAATGGGCAGGCAGGAAATCCAAGAAATCAAACTGAGAGCTCTCACATGAGGAATCAACAGCCTCCTCAACTGTCAGTAACAGTGAGCCTTTCAGGTACAGCTTGTGGTGGGATAATTGGTGTCACAGCAGGACAGTGCTGTGGTAACTGCCATATCTGCCTGTCCCCAGGCAGTGGACCCTGTGGTCACCCCTATAGCCATTCCTCCTCCTGTGCTTGGATCCCAGCAGGCATATGTATTCCATTAAGTAGTGTGTCTTGGGGGTTTTCATCTTTTATTTCATTCTGTGCTCAAACAGAATCAGCATGGCTGTAAGTTGAGGGTTTCGGATCCTAGGTCTAACCATCTCTGTAGGGCTTGATGACCTTTGGTCCTAATATGTGCCTGCTGTGCTCCTAATAGTGATGGTTCTCACTCCGTCATGTCTTTACAGCACTTGTTTTCAATGAATGGAAGGAGGAGCTGAAAACCGTATAAATTACTAGTATCCTTCTGTGTGAATATATTCCAGATGTAATGCTTGTATATAAATATGGCCCCTTTAAACCTTGTAAAAAGGCATTTAGCAGACCTCAGGTCCTCTGACTTGTATAGCTAAGAATGAAAACAGAGAATACTAAAGATGTGAGGTGTTTCCTCACGTCTGATCTCAAACATTATTACTGCAGTAAGTAAAAAGTTAGCATAGTTGTAACTTTCCTGTTTGAAAGGAACAAAATGTTTTCCAGACACAAGTGGCAAGGCTTTATACTTCCTTAAGGTTTCTGGGGTAATGCTCTGTGCTTTGGGAAGCATAATGTTCTCCTAAAATGCAGTGCAGACTTCAGCAACAGAGCAGTTGGGACCAAGCCAGGAATACTGAAATCTATAAGGGATGTAAGAGTTCCGGGGGGGGGGAAATGGAAAAAAGAAAATAGCAAACTGCACTTTTTCAGCCACCCTGCTGCTTTAATTGTGTAATATTTTGAAGCAACCTGAAGAACTGCAGATTATTGTGTATGTGTCTTTGTTTTCTGTGCTTCCATAGTATCTGACACTTCATCTTCAAGTCAAGTGCTCTGATGTTAGGTGAAATCATACTGCTTTCAACATTTATATTCCACTTTACAAAGGGATCCCTCTTACAACACTGTGTGGTTTAGATGACTTGAGTATGCTTCAGCTAGAAGCTGTGGAAGATGTTTCATAAGCCTCAAGAGGAGGGTGCTTTGCCTTCAAAAGACAAAATAGGCTTGATTCACTGACCTTTCCTTTTTATCAGAAGCTGAACATTTGGATCTTCAAATGAAGTTTCAATCAGTTTTTCTAGCATTCTTTCCTTGTGACAATGCTGTACTAAATTGATGATGCTGAACAATATTGCTGTGAACAAATAAGCTGCTAGAGGACTTGAGGGAAAACTTGATGAAGATCCTAGCTTCTTTCTATTTTCTTTCTATTTTAGAACAAATTAAGCAGCTGTTGTTTTCCATCCAGCTAAAACTAGGCTTTTACACATATCTTTACAGCATAACTTGCAGGCCAAAGGAGGTGATCCTGCCCCTCTACTCTGCTCCCATGAGACCTCACTTGGAGTACTGTGCACAGTTCTGGTGTCCTCAACATAAAAAGGACATGGAGCTGTTGGAACAAGTCCAGAGGAGGGCCATGAGGATGATCATGGGACTGGAGCACCTCCTGTATGAAGACAGGTGAATAAAATTGGGGCTGTTCAGCCTGGAGAAGAGAAGGCTGCATGGAGACCTCATAGCAGCCTTCCAGTATCTGAAGGGGGTCTA
>JANRGW010038019.1:0-22421 GCA_024733675.1 Psilopsiagon aymara | reverse complement strand
TATCAGTGCTGTTCCCAGGCTGAAAGTCAAAACCACAGCACTGCACCAGCTACCAAGAAGGAGAAAAATGACTGCTAGTGCTGAACCAATGACAGATCTTCACCATTCCTTAGGCTCCTGTGCAGAAAAACTGCCCTGAAATGTCAGCATCTTCTGCTTAAGATTTCTGGTCTTACGTATCCTTCCTCCTTCCCTGCACTGATACCTGCAGTGATGTTTCCTTGGGTTTTTTTTTTGTAAATGCCTGTTTATACATGCCCCTCCCCTCACCCCCATCTTTTTATGATAGGAGGGTTGTTCCTCTCCCTCCCTGTGTGTCCTTCTGAAAGAGGCTTCTTGCAGCCTTATTTCAGCTTTCTCCAGAGAACCTAATTTTGCTTTTGTGGCTTTAACTGTTCCTGTCTGTTTTGAAGAGGGAGTCAGTAGATGGCACTCTGACATAAATGTGCTTGCTCCTCACACAGTTTCTTCTCGGCGTTTGGGCTAAGGAGTTGAATGCCAGAGAAGACTATGTGAAACGGGGAGTGCAGGGGAAGCTGAACAGTGCCACACAGAAGCAGACGGAATCCTACCTGAGGCCGCTCTTCAGAAAGCTTCGGAAAAGGGTGAATCACTTTTAAATGTCACTATCCTGTAAGACTTTACTTTCTGCTTTCAAATTTAGTGTCCTTTCCTAAGCTAATGTTATCTTCCCTGAAGAAGAGACGATAAGCAAGTTTGTCAGAGTTTCTGCATCTAGAGCCCACGACGCCCCTGTTCTGGCCTTTTTATCTTGATCAGTGAGTTCTGCCTACCCAGTGCTTTTCCAAGTGTTGCTTAATGTCTTACCTGTTCATTGGGTTGCAAACAGGATAGAATTGGGATTGTGTTTTGCACTTTGCCACTAGCTACTAGGTGTAACCACTTAACCTTTCTTCCTTCAGATCCTTCATCTTAATGTTTTCCTTTGTTAAAGCCCTCAAGCTAGGGTAGTTGCTAAACTCTGTATAAATGCTGAGTAGGATGATTTTCCTGGGCTGCTATTCTGAAGTAAATATGTCTTTTCTTCTTCTTTTTCTCCTGTAGACGCTTCCTGCAGACATCAAAGAATCAATAACAGATATCATTAAATTCATGCTGCAAAGGGAATATGTGAAGGTATGTTTGTTTGCACTCTTACAGCATTCAGACTGTCTGGTTCTAATAGGTGGAGTTTATTACTTCCAACATTCCTGTTCTTTTTTTTTTGCATTTGGAAGATTCATAGCTGGAAATACACACAGTGTATATCCAAACAAAATGGAAACTGGCTGTGAAAGGTTTGGCTCTGAGTAGTGTTTGGTCCACAGCCTGTCAGAAGATCTTTTGAGGTTGGTGAAACTGCAGAGCTTTGAGAAGGGATTTTTTTCTCAGAGATGGTTATATTAAGTTGCAGAATTCCCTCTGTGGGAAACCTGGTATTGGAAGGTTGAATGAAGGTATTAATAGGAATAGGGTGTTGATTAATTAAGTAGGAATTAATTGAGTCAAACTGAGTTGCTGAATATGAGATGCTGTCACTTTCTGTGGCGATGCTTACGTTAGCTGGCCTGGTGTGGTTGAGGTATGGTAATGAAAAGTCTTTTGGACAAAGTCTGCCTACTGGAGGAGGCAGAAGCACTTTGGCACACAAGATCAAAGGCAGTGTTGGCTTTTGTTTGCAGCTGCCTTCAGAAGTAGAACTCAAATACCAATAGCATTTGCTTAAGCAGCTTGTGTATACAGAGGAAACCGAGCTGTGTTTTGCCTTTAAATTTCTAGTATTTCATATTATTCTTGTGAGGACTTGGAGTAATTTGTCAAGTAAGCAGTGAGCCTGCTGCAGAAAATAACTTCAGATAGCCCAAGGCGAGTTTAATCTAAATCATCTGAAAATAGAACTGAAAGTGTGGGATTTATGATAGTGGGATTTTGTTTGGGGGCATCCTATTTTCTGTTGGTTGTCATCATTAGGTTGAAATTCCCTCTCCAATACCTCTTCAAAGTAAGGAATGTGTGGGAATGTGGTTTATCTCATGGCTTAGTCAGCTGTGCTCTTCTCCCCTGGGAGTGTTTGGCTTTATGTAAACTTCACAGACTGATTTTGGGGGATTTGAGTGTACATTTGGAAATTTTGGGCTTTTCTTATTTGTTTGCTTTTTGATTAGGCTAATGAGCCTTTTACTTTTAGAGATGCTCATATCCTCTTCCATTTTGCTTCCAAAGAGACTTGCCTTTTACTCCCTGCTGTTGTCTTGTGTGCTATTTTGCTTTGTGCAGCCTAGTGAATGCTCAGCCACCAATTCTTACTGCTCTGTTAGATGAACAGCTCGAAAGAGTTGAAGTTTGAAATCAGCATCTGACCACAGGCAAATGCCAGGTTGTAAGTTGTGCACTCAACCTTAATTAACCCGGTTGTGACAGTCCTCAAAGGGTCTTTAATTGCATGTTCACATACTGGGTTTCATCATGTAACTATATTTAAATCAGTAAGTAGTTGTTTGATGAAGACTTCAGATTCTGCTTCATGGTCCTTCTTGAGGTTTACTTTCAGCTGTCTGCAACCCCCTGCTTTGTTCATTATTCACCTCCCAGTGCCAGCTGGGAAGAAACTGCATGCACTGGTCGCAATTGCTGCTTCTTATTATCTAATCTTTAAATAGGAGATGGTAAACGAACTTTGCATCAGTGAGTCTTGTGGCTGCACGCTAATAGTAGAGGAATGTCCTGCTCCACGTCCTTCCTGGAGCTTCTGTGATTGCATGTATGTGTCTGTCCCACTCACTTCCTGATTCTCAGTTGTCGTGAGCTGTTTTAAGCTCTGTGTTTCTCTTCCTTTCTCCCTTTATTTCTGTTAATTTTCCCTTCAAGTTTTATCCCTGTTCTTCCCCAAGGGCTTTGTCTGCTGCAGCTTTAGAAATGGGGTCTGCTGTCTGGATTGTGAAGTTTCAGATTGATTTACTGCTGCTACTGCTCCCTTCATAAATGTTGTTACAAATGTGCATATTTAACCCAGTTTTGTGGAGTGCTGGTTCTCAGCCTCTTTGAAAGCTCCTCTCCCCATGGACTCTCAGGCCCCAGTGCACTCCTCAGGTCTGTGCACACAACATCAGCCTGCAATGGATTGTGCTTACAGGCACAACCCTGGTCTAGTCTGCATCTGCAACAGATGTAAAGGTGATAGCAGAATTAAAACTCATGGGAACTCAAGCTGAGTTGAAAACAGTCCCAGTAAACTTTCATTTTAATCAAGGTGATTAAACTGTCTTATCCAGTGCTTTCTTTCATCAGATAAGGTCCATGGTTCTTGCTTCTGTCAAAGTAAACGTAATTCGTGTTAGGAAGATGCATTGTGAAATTGGTTAATATCATGCAATGAGACCTGATTCAGAGAGACTGGAATAGGTGTTATTACTGTATCCAGCAATACAGTGGATGCTTTCTCATGCTTTCTGTTTTGCTAAGAGTACCTGTGTTTCTTCAGGCAAATGATGCCTATCTTCAGATGGCCATTGGAAATGCTCCCTGGCCCATTGGTGTTACCATGGTTGGTATCCACGCTCGAACAGGTCGTGAAAAGATCTTCTCCAAGCATGTAGCCCATGTTCTCAATGATGAAACTCAGAGGAAATATATACAGGTAAGTTTGGCTTGAGGAATCCAAGGGACTCCCTTTTGAAGTTAGGAGATCTTTGAGGTGATGTGGTAAAAAGGTCCTGGAAATGGACCTTAGTTTGGGCCAAGCATAACATCCGTTCAATAGCTTATCCTAGACCTGAAGGCTCTTCAGTGCTGGGCTGGGAATGGGGTCTGAAGGGTTTTTCTACCTCTTAATTGTTGTGATCCTACATGAACACCAAAGTAGCTGTGAAGACATGTTCTTGAGTTCCTTCACTGCTTAACTGCACAGAATGTATTAAATTTAACCTCTGAAGTACAGTCCTTCTGACTATTTCTGCAACTAGATAAATGCTTTCATTTTTCAAACATATCTCTTCAGCACCACGGATTTGAAAGTTTCAGGTTGAGTTCGTCCAGTGCATATCCATACTCCTATTGTGAACTTTTGGGTCTGGAATTAGCAGCAGTGGTGTTTTTGCCCTCTAACCTTTCAGCGCAGTAAGTGGACAGGTCTGAGGAAGCAAGTCTTCTCTTGTAGTTTCACATGTATTTGCCTCTTGCCAGCTGCAGTTTCATTGAGATAAAGACCTTCTTGGCTTAACTCTGAAGCCTCCAGAGCAGCATCTTGGAGCTCAGAGCTTCTGGCAGGGGAAGCTTATGTAAATGTCCTCCTGCTGCAGCAGAAGGGCTCTGTTTGCTCTTTGACTTCTGCAGATGGCTGCGAGCAAATTGCTTGCAAAAAGCAACTTCCCCTTCCACTTTGAGTCTCTTTGTGTTAGGGTTACAAATACAGCTTCTGGTTTCATTTCAACTTTAGTTTTTAATATCATCACCTGAGAAAATAGCATCTCCTCTCATGTTGGAGATAACTTGGGACTTCGGAGGAAGAAAGGTTAATAAAACAACCAAACCAACCCCCCACCCCAACCCCAAAACAGCAGCCTTTCCCTTTCAATTCTTCTTGTTAAGCTTTAAAACCCTATAATCTGTGAGGTTGGTTTAACAGCTGCAGGTTTATCACAAAATTGTCCTTGTGTTGTTAATTCCTAGGGGCTGAAGAGGCTCATGACCATTTGCCAGAAGCACTTCCCAACAGACCCATCCAAGTGTGTGGAGTACAATGCATTGTGAGGCTCTGCAGTGGTCAAGCTGTGACTCATGTTCCCATCTCCAGGACCCAGAGGGGGTTGAAGAGACAGTTTGTGCTTTAACACCAACAGAACCTGGGGTGGGCTTTGAGGAAAAGCATAAAGCAGCAGATTTTCCACCGCTTCTTTTTAACAAGCCCCATTTATTTAGCTTTCTCTTTAAATCTATGCTTTATCCTGAACACATCCAGTCTACAGCAGAGGGGGGAGGTTTGAAGCGGTTATGACCAGGGGACAATGAATCCTTGCCTTTATTTCACTTTGTTATTCAGGGAACTGTGCAGACTGAACTGTTTCCCATATCTTAAGAGCTTTAGGTGCGATTCAGCCCTGGAAGGAGCATATGTGGAGCTTTTTTGGCTGCTTTCCCATTGGAGACTGATGTGGGGAGATGATTAGAGGGAAGCAGTTGAAGCTGAATCTTGGTTGTTTCTGTAAATACAAAGACTTCATTGGCTAATCTTTCATGTGGTATTTATCAGGAGGGAAAAATAAAAAGGTTTGTATATTTCTCAGCTCAAAACTATGTCCAGGCTCAGTGCAAAGGGGTTTTGATCTTGATTTGGCTTTTTCTTCCTTTAGTAACAGCATTTTTAATAGGAAACTTCTGGGCTCGGGGGAAGTCATCTCATGGCTCTTGAGGCTTTCAAATCCCATTTTTATACATCTGGAGAAAATCCTGCTCTGCTGGGCATTGCAGAGAAAATAATTAGGACCTCCCATGACCACAAACAGCATTTCTGGCAGCCACAAATCTTTACCATTGTGCATCTTTGTGGTGAAGAAACTCGCAGAAAGGATGATGTCTGATTCAGATGAACAGTGAAATGTTGACAGTTTGGAAGTGGTGCAGGGCAAAAGGCTGAACTTTCATGTGAGGGTGATGGGACACTGGCACAGGGTGCCCAGAGAAGCTGTGGCTGCCCCATCCCTGGCAGTGTTCAAGGCCAGGTTGAACAGGGCTTGGAGCAACCTGCTCTAGGGAAAGTGTCCATGACCATGGCAGGGGGTTGGAACTGGATGAGCTTTAAGGTTCTTTCCAACGCAAACCATTCTATGATGAAATAATGTGGTTTTAATTGCAATAGCAGTGGTACCTCTGCAACAGCACTGACAGGTCCTTCTCCTAAGGAGCCTTCCTAGGATCTACAGAGAAGCTCCAAATGGGTTGTTGATCATTTCTGTGCTGCTGCTCATAACTGCTGCTACACACACTTGTGAGCTTCCAGACCTTGCATCTGTCTGGCTCCCCAGATCCAGTCAAGCCAAGTGCACTCCTCTGCCTCTGGAGAACTCTTTCCTGTGCAGTCAGTGGAGGGGATGGTCTGGGGTTGGGTTCAGGCAGGTATTTGAATCTGGTATCCCATTACTGCTGTGTGAGGCAGCAGGTCTGACACATCTGGCACTCACAAGCTGCGGATGTAACCAGTGAGCTGCTGCAGCCTGCTACAGTGTGAGCAGAACCACTTCTAAACAAATATGTCAATACTGGAGGGTATTGGTTTGTGTGAGTCCTGAGTCTTCACCTTGACTGGAAGCGTGGAACAGGGACCAGTGCCCTCTTCTCTCGTGGCACAGTGAGACCTGGTACGGGGGGATTTGTGCTGGCAATGAGTCTGGAGATGTATCTCAAGGTTGGACAGAGCCTTGGGTGACACAGCCTAGTGTGAGGTGTCCCTGCCTGTAGCAGGGGCTGGAACTGGATGATATTAAGGTCCTTTCCAGCCCCAACCACTTTGTGATGCTTCCGGAGAGTCTCTGTGTTCTTTGTGCCTCTTTGGACACAGGAGTTTTTCAGTCTGGAGCGTGTGACCCCAGAGAGAATGTCAAGAGCTTAAACAGTTTAGAAGTAATAAAACAGGCTAATGAGACCTAACCCATGCCTGGGGAGGATCCTTGGGGAATAGGTGGGGAGTTGTGGGGAGAAGCCAGGCAGATGTCGGGAGCATGGAAGAGTTTCATTAACTGGTGTCTGGTGATGTTTTTGCAGCGCTCTGCACAGACACTCTTCAGAGGCATGGTTACAACAGGAAACATTAATAACGCTGCAACTTTATCCCTCTCTCCACCCAGATGATTTCCTGAGCTGCTTCTAAGGTCAGGACGAAGATTTAGTTTTGGACTCCTTCAATAATTGAGGGACAATATTGTCCCTTTTTTGGGAGAGCTGTAATTTCCTGGGAAGTGTGGCAAGGGAGCAGCCATGGGATGGTTTAAAGAGCATTGTAACATCTGTTTGCAATGGAACAGGATTCCTTGGGGCATCTGTAATAGTATTAGATAGGTTTTCCCCTCCCAACAATTAGCTTTAGAGCTAATTATTGAGGAGAGTTTTAATGGTACCCTGCGTATTGGTTCTGAGTGGGGATGCGCTTCTTGTTGGGATGTGAATTGGAGTTGGAATGTCCTAATCTGCTCAGGTTTGAAAGTTTGTAATTTAAACAACGTGCCTCCTTGCTGACAGTCTCTGAAATACAGCCGCTGTGCCTGAATGAATCCCATGACGGAAGAACTTTATCCCATTGCAATCCGTGGAATGGTGCTGCATGGGGAACCGAGGGACTGAGAAGTACTTTCTCACGGCATATCCATGTAAGAGTTTCCAGCTGTCCGGCACGTGAGAGCCAGCTCCGGTCCTGGGGGGATCGCGGGCGGGGGGACATGGTTACAGCAGCTGCTTTTCATCATCTTTGCAGCTGGATGGCCCCAAATTACAGCTACCAGAGCCTGAGCAAATAGCCAAAACCAACCCCAAACCCAGCCTGGCCCAGTGTGGGGACGAGCGGGTGTGGAGCCGCTGTCAAACACTGGACGGGCTTTGTGGGGAGGGGATGTTTCGGTTCAGCCATTTGAACTTCTCCCTATGGGCTTCTCCAGATGTTCCTTTCTGATAATCCTGGCATTAGGAGGAAATAACTGCTGGATGCAAGAGTTGTAGCCTCAGGATGAAGTCATGCATTCGCCATAGCTGTGTCTGGAGGGGTTTGGGGACTTCAGTGTCCCTCGTTTGTTGCAGGCCCTGACCCCTTCCCCAGCCCGGTGATGGAAGGTGCTCTCCAAGTGCAGGTTGTCTCCCCTGCATTGGTGTTACTGTGCCCAGTGGCAGTTAAATGCCTTCAGTACCTTATTTGCTCTTTTGCTGTTTGTGCTGCCGGAAAGGCTTTTTGGGTAGGCCTGTGGGGATCATTTAATTTTGGTTGAAGGTCTGCGTTCCTCTCCTGTCAGCTGGCATATAATCATAGAGCCACAGAGTAGTTTGGATTGGAAAGGATCTCAAGATCTTCCAGCTCTAACCTCCTGCCACAGGCAGGGACACCTTTCACTAGATGAGGTTGCTCTAAGCCCTGTCCAGCCTGCCCTTGAACGCTGCCAAGGATGGAGCATTCACCACTTCTTTGGGCAACCCATTCCAGTGCCTCTCCACAGTAAAGAACTTCTTCCTTATATCCAGTCTAAACTTCCCCTGTTTCAGTTTGAACCCGTTACGCCATCACAGCTCCAATGAACCTGAGATGTGAATGTCTGCTTCTCCCAGGGGGTGGGCACCAGGCTCATTGCTGGTATGGAATCCGGAGCAGGCTGTAGGTAAAGCTGCTCCTGGTGGGCTGTAGATACTGAAGCAGTATCAAAGCCACTGGCAGTAAATTGGAGACAAATCCCAGGACTTAGGGAAAAGTCTGTAAAATCCCATCATGATCATTTTGTTCCTTCCCAAACCCTTTGGGGGATTTACTGCACATGACTGTCCCCTGTGCACTCATGCTGGTGGTGGTTGGGGTGGGCTCCTGGCTCTGCGTTGGTGTCATTAGTGGCTCCCCTGTGTGCGTGTGGGGATTGTATGAGAGATGCTGAGGTGGAACATTGTTGCTGGGCAGTGGGGATAAATGGAAAGAACAGGAAGCGACTGCACTGGGCATTGGGAAGCTTGGACGGGTCCCATGTGGAAAGCATGTGGCTGTTTGGAACTGCATAGAGGGGTGCTGAGCACTGCTCAGTCACCATTGCCTGCGGAGGGGAAAGCAGGACAGGAAGTGTCGTTTAAGGCTGCCTAGGGCAGGATGCAGGTAGAGCCCTTCCTCAGCTCCAGCCCTGTCTGCTGGGATGGATTCTCTGTGCTGCTGCCTCCGCAGCAGAGAGTAAGCCAGGAGCATGGGGGGTTCTTTCAGAGTTTACCCCAAGGAGCTGACTGTACCTTGGAGCACCAGGGGTGAGTGTGCTGGTGCTCATGCCTCTCCTGTGGACCTTTGTGTTGCCACAAGCAGCCATATAGCTCCTGAACATTCAATTCATAAGAGTGAGCGTAGTTATTCCAAATGATGTGTGTTGGAAGTAAATGTTAGCTAATATTAATTAACTGTTATATTTGTTTTGTACTGTGGTGGGACATCAGTCATGCAGTTTCTTACAGCCCCAGGCCTTCTAAGACCAGCAATCAAGAGGATACTTGGTGGAGTGACCACAGATCCACTGAATCCCAGGGGATCTCTAAAGGACAGGCTTTTTGAGGGGAATGGTTTGGGCTGGAAAGTGGGCAGGGACACCTCCCACTAAACCATGTTGCCCAAGGCTCTGTCTAACCCGGCCTTGACCATCACCAGGGATGGAGCATTCACAGCTTCCCTGGGCAACCCATTCCAGTGCCTCACCACCCTTACAGTAAAGAACTTCTTCCTTATATCCAGTCTAAACTTCCCCTGTTTCAGATTGAACCCATCATCCCTTGTCCTACCACTACAGTCCCTGATGAAGAGTCCTTCTCCAGCATCCTAGTGCCCGGTGTTTCCTGCAACCAGGAGCAAAGGAGCAGGTGCCATGGAAGCCCTGGCCAGCTGTGTGCACATCTGGAGTGAGGTCTGGCAGAGGTGGTGGTATAAGGAGTGCCCAAGGCGCTGTGCCCTCCAGAATAAGTGCACTGCAAAGTTTCATTTTGAAAATGCTTTAATAAGGAAGTGTTGACAACACCGTTCTGCAAAATGTAAAGGTAACTATACAAATTCTTAATACAAAAAGAATAAATTAAAAGCAGATCTGTTTTAATTCTGCAACCTTTTCTACAACATCCATAGTTTTTTCCCTTGATTACAGTTGAACAGAATCCAGTCAAATCATTTTCCATGCTCTAAACTCAATTTCAGGAGAGACCTAATGGTTTTTTTCCTTATTTTTCCTTCTTTCTTTTAAACTAGAGAGTCCATTTTACACAACTCGTAATAAAACTATTGACATTAATATATATGTAAAACTTTACATCTAGTTAACTAAGCAGTAACTGGTCATCTGATAGCACCTGAATGGGGATCGGCTATGCCTGAAACTAAAACTAATACAGAGTGAAAACAAATGGGACTGTTTCAACATCTTCAACACTCGACTGCATATAGGATCATGGCAAAATAAACCCTGCCTCCCTCCAGCACGGCCCAAGGCGGGATTAGCTCCCGGCTGAGCATCGGACACGTAGACTCGGAATGCAATTGTGGCTTTATGTCGGATGGATCCTTGGAAAACAAAAAAGGACAGGAGGGGTTAAGTTGGTAGTCAAGTGCTTGTCTATAATAGCTATGTATATACCCCTCCACATTATACTTAAATATGTTAATCTCATCTGATTAACATTTTATGTACATTTGTGTTTTAATTGAATTGAGCTAAACAGTAAAACCTGTTTTACTTTAATCTGTCTTTACTACCAGACTGGCTGCTCACGTGTGCCTCGACTGCAGAACAGAAAAGCAGAACACAAAGCAAAACTCAATCCGTTTCTAGGAAGCTTTTTCCTCTACTTGAGCCCCTTTGCAATTCAGGCCAAGCACTGGATTCCTCTTTTTGCCTAAGTTCAGGGCTGCCACCTTTTCACCTTTGCTGCAAAACTGCAGAGCTGGTCTTGGAGGAATTAATGTTTCTTCCTGTAGCGCCCAGAGGCCTCATAGCGCCGCTGTTGTTGAATTCTTTTTAATTAAGTGGAGGTACACAGAGAAAACAGAACCCAACCAACCCCAGAGCCACTTACAGGGGAATTAAAAAGAAAACAGACAGTTGCTCAGAGCCCCTAAAAATCCATGGGCTGAATTACTTGCTGCTGCTGCTTAATTTGGTCCTTAGTTAATCATTTAACTTTAGCTCCCCAATCTTATCAGGAAATGTCACTAATCATTTTAGCTCATAGCTAAAAATCCAATTAGGAGCTTGAGATAATTCCCATGTTAAAGACCCCAAAGCATAAAGAGATGGTGGAACTGCATTTTGCACGTCCAGGTAATGGGTACAACCTCACTGCTGTCTGTCCTTCCACCAATGGGTTGTGAGGCTCCAACTACTGTCATAGGGGGTTCGATGCTTCCTGGAGGTACAGAAGCTCGAGGCTCACATGGCCACCTTTAAAACCCCTTGCCAGGATAAAAACTGTGTTCTATTTTGTTTTTCCAGAGGGATAATAAATGATGCATGGATGCGAGAGTTCCCTTCCTGGCTCTGCTGTGGATTTCCCTGGACAAACACCAGCCCTTCTGCCCGTTCGAGGCCATCTCCCTGCCTGGCGCAGAGAACAGCACCAGTCATTCCTGGTACGTGCTGCTTTGTGAGCTGCTTGCGTTAATGTATAGAAACCCCATCATCTTTCCAAGCCTAATTATGCAGAACCCATTCTCTTTTCAAGCCTGGAATGCAGTTTTCCAGCAATCTTAATACCAAAAGGTGTGGCAGCCCCCCAAGTTGCGGTGTTTCATTGTCGCCCTGCTTTGTCTGGTAGACGCTGTTATTCTTGGAACACACACACACACACACACACACACACACTCACACCTTAATTCTTCTTTTCCTTAAACTAAAGCTAACTTCAGTTTCTGCTTTTCACCAAAGTTACCCCCCTCCAGCCATTTCTTTTAATGCCTTTCCCATAGGAAATCATCGCACAAACGGGGGGAAGGCCGGGAGCCCCCCCCATCTAGTGGCAATAAAAACAGCATAGCACCGCGGTGAAGCCTAGACGTGCCAGCTTCAACATCCACCCAGATTGTGCACTTGTTCGTTACAAAAGTGTCTTTGAGGCCTTTGAAAGTTCCATGGCTTGAACATGTATAAAGCATTGCTCAAAAGTACGTGTAAACTTGCAGCTCCTTCCATGACGATTCCTTCTGGTATCAGCAGGCAGCTCTCGCTCATGTCCAACACCCCATGGAGTTGCTTCTCTTTCTTGTGGTCGCTTCTTGCAGCGGGAGGATCTGCCTCTGCTGCTGGGTGTTGAGCTCTTCCCGACGGACCGGTTCTCCCACCCAGCAGCACACTGGTGATGAGCCCTTTGCTACACTGGTGCTTAGGAAGGGGAGAGGAGTGGAGAAGATGCGTTAATGCGGCTTCAGGTGTTGGCTTGATTGCTGTGTGCTTTCCCTTTGATTTCACCTTAATGCTTTGTGCAGGTATTGATTAGAATTTGGTGGCTGTATCTGTTTGCAGAAAGGATTTTTTTTGGCAATTTTTATATTTATCAGAGTATTAAAACCCAGCCAGCACAACCCAACTTCTCCATGTAGTGGTGTGCAACCGGTGCCAGCCCCAGTACTTGCCTCTGCTTTAGATAATGCCTTTCTAAACCTTGTTTGTCCAGTTTAAAAGTAGCTTGTGGACAGTGATGCTGTGATACCAGCCCAGACCTCCAGCGGGTCTTCAGCACAATGGGTTATTTTGCATGTAGGTGGGCTCAAAGCGATGAAGGAAATGCTGTTTGACAGGAGGTGGTTGTGTCTGTACCGAGTTAAAACAGATGTTCTTGTAGCTGGAACCTGCTGAGTGAACTCACCCTGCTGATGTTGGCGTGGTGATCTTTGGCAGTGCAGATCTGCCTGCGAGACTGACACATCTCTGAAGCAACATGGTTTTACTGTTTTATAACAGTCACACTTTCAGGACTGTTATATCCATTTCTCTGCATCTGTCTCATTTATCCCCCCGTTAAATTAATGCTTCAGATCGCAGGTCATGGAAATCTTACTGCTGTTACATGCTGCAGAACAATATGATTTGATGTAGCCTTGAAAGGCTTCCATCATTCCAAAGGCAAAGCAGTAGATTGCTGAATGCCTGTTAGGATGGCTGCTCATCACGTGTGTTGCTCTGGCAGTGGGGTGCTGCTGTGGTGGATGTCTCAGGGCCAGTGTGGTGTGGATGTCGCCTTGAATTGCATCGTGAGGAAAGTGCTTGGAGTGGAAGCTGGTGCTGGGTGACAGTGCATCTGGGTAAGGCAAATGAGAGGCAGTGAGGTGATCTCAGAATGGCATTGATGTGGTTAACTTGAGGTCAGGGGTTCACACTAGAGTCCCAGGCTTGGCTTTTTCCTGCCCATACCACTGGACATCTGCTAATTCTGGATAGAGGGGAGAATCCAGGAAACAGCTATCGTTGTAGCTCCTGCAGGAGAAAGGAAACTTCGTTAGGACAACAAGGGCTCCTGGACACTTCAGCCAGGGGCATAAACCACTGCATTACACGTGGAAGGGAACAGAGGATATTCACAGACCCCGCTGCACTCTGCAGGTACCCCCAGAGCTGATGTTTGGGGTGCACTCAGCATGCAATACCCTGCTTTGCTGCAGTTTGCTCTTGCTTGACAGCCCTGGTCACCACACAAAGTGCCTGGTGAGAGGAGGCAGGAGAAAGCTGAGCTCTAGCAGCCTCTCTGTGACCAGGATGCCCTGAGTTTTGGCTGCTGCAATGGCAACAGGCAGAGCTGCTGTTGCTTTCAGCCCACTGCTCGTGGGATGCACTACAAGAGAGCAGTGTCTGCTGCAAGCGCTTGTGGCCAGCCCTACCAGAATCATCATAGAATGGTTTGGGTTAGAAGGCACCTTAAAGCTCATCCAGTTCCAGCCCACTGCCTACAACATAGCACCGTCCTTTCCACATTGGACCTGGCATGAGTCACTTTCTAGCTCATCCTTGGAAAGCCACGTAACTGCGGCATTGCCAGGTGATGCACAAGCCCCTGCCCAGAGCAGAAAAGCTACAGGAAAGCACCACCACCCTCCTCCTTCCCTGTTCCCACTGGGTAATACTGTCCATGGCTATCTCTGCTCTTAGGACTTGTCTTGCTGATTGACAAGCTTCTTGCTTTCTTGCCTGCATAGCTTTTTGTTTGCCTGCACTGAGCACGTGAGGTAGTTGACGAGAATTTTCTGTGCTGTATCTGCATAGTAAGAGTCAGAACTGATGTGGCCCCTCGTATGTTTTGAACCAACTTCCAAACTAGAGATTGTTTTGAGGCCAACAGTGAGAGATGCACTTTCCCTTTACTGTGGGATTCTCACCCCTCAGCTCTCTGGACTTGCAGGGACTGATCCTGGCAGTTCCTGCTTCCTCTGCCCTGTTTTCCACCTGCTTCCCTGGGACAGTGTTTTGGAGGAACCTGAGCAAGGGCATCACCATCTGCATGTTAAAGAGCCCTTTGTTTCCCAGCTCTGTGCTGAAGAAGGGAGGTTTATGGGTTATCTCTTGAAAGCTGGCCTTGAAATAGGTGACAGATGCCAGCTGTGAATGGTTGTAGATTCAGATCAGGGTGTCAGACAGCCATGCAGTTTAATTAAACTAGAAATACTCTGAGGAGCTTTTTGTTCCCTCTGCCCTCCCTTGTTTTCCCACAGGAACATGGCCAGGATTGCCCCTTGTTCCATGAAGCCACGCTTCTGCTTCTAGGCTCTGCTTCACAGCTCTGCTCTGCCCTAGGGAAGGAGAATGGGTTGCTTGGTGCCATGGCTGCAGCACTGCAGGTCTCTCAGTTCAGGTCCCCTGAGCTCCCACATTCTCCCCATAGCACTTTGCTCACGCTGCTTTGAATGTCCCCAGCCACAAACTGTCACTGTCGCCTACTCTCTGTGCCCATTCACCTCTGCACAAGGGCAGAGCAGACTGGCCCAAAGTCCTCTTTCAAAGAGCACCACAGCCAAACTTGCTGAAAAGGCAGAGAGAGTGCATGGAGATGCTTTCAAGTTGTTTTTCCCAGGGCTGAAGGAAGCCTTGTTGCCAAACAAGCAGGGACACAACCACAGGGTCTGCTCCTCTGGGACAGCGGGATGCCGGTTATTCGCACTGTGTTCACGGACTGTAAGGCAGGAGGATGAAAGAACAAAATGTCCCCTTACTATACCTCTATTCATCAGTACTTTGGTGGGTTGGAGACTGAGACTCATCCATAGTGGGTGAGTTGTCTGTTGCTTCTCTGAACAAAGGAGAGCAAAAAAGGAAGGAAAGAGGAGAGAGGAAATGTTAAAGAGAAGAAGTGACACAGACATTGTTACGAGCTTATTAATCCAGTGGGGAAACAAGTCAATGACTCATCTTTAGAAAGAGTTAGTGACACAAAAGCGTGTTGGGGAGAACTGTCAATCTGTCTGGGTGGTGCTGGGAAGGCACAGCCAGCTCCTGCACTTTGTGTTGTGCATCTAACAGCAACCTGGACCTGAATTCATAACGAGGGTATTATGCTCAGGCATGAAGTAAGTGCTGATTTGTCTCCAGCTCTGTTTGCACTGGTTGCTGGTGCAAAGCTATAAATCTAAGATAACTTCACTTTCACCAGCTGGGAATTTGGCTTGATGCGTTTTTGCTATGGGAGATGGGGGAGGAAAAATGAGAGTTGGGATTTTTCCAAACAGATTTCTCAGCTGGCTGCTCACCAGGTTTACTGCTGAGCGTCATGGAGATATTTAGAGCAGTTAGGACTGGGATGGAGACTGAGATTTGAGTCTAGACTCAAACCCTTAATAGTGGAAACTCCAGTGTGCAGTGAAGGTAACTGCCACTTGCCTGTCCTGTGATCCCCTGGCCTTTTGTGAAATGGGACCAGGAAAATCCTCCTGTTCTAAAGCTGGAAGCACATGCAAAGCCCATGTAAGGCTGGATATCAAAATCCAAGGTAGGCCTAAGGGGGTTGTGGTTATGGTCTCCTCATCTCCATTTTACAGCGCAGTCACAAGCAGTGCTGGAGTGAAACCAGAGTTCAAATTCGGTCACAGGTGACCAAAAGAAATTAAGGAGTATGAGATGTTCCAGTGGCTGCACAGTGGAATGTTTGCAATGTGAACTGGGACCAGCAACAGCTTAGGGAATTGTACCTGGTTTCCTACTCAAGGACATGGTATTTTGAGGCTGTAGTCTGAAACCTTATAGCTGATCTCACCAAACTCCATTTAGATGCAAAAATCTGGGACGTGCTGAATTAGAGGGGATCTGGAAATGATCTTTATTTCATGTGGCAGGCCAGAATTCCTGGAGCTTGCTGCAGAATACCCATGGGTGCTTACAGAATGCTCTTTGCTTACACCTCTAACTCCTTGCCTCACAAAGAGGTGCCAAAGAACCCAATTACTGTATTTACGTGAGTAATGGCTACCTGCATGGGACAGCTCACTCATGGTAAGTTAGGAGTAGCTGAAAAAAGGTGCACTTTATTGTCATTAAGATGCACTGCTAGGGAAAACCTAGCCATAAAACTAGACACAAGTATGGCAGGCACCTAACCCTGCCTTTCCAACAAAGAGCCTCCTGGTCTGCACAGCCAGTGGGACGGTTGCTACAGGAAAGATCAGCTATTATTTCAACATAGGGAAGACTGGAGGAAGGAGACTGCCCAAGCAGGAAGAACCTGCAAAGCTTCTTTCCCTGCAGATCTGGCACTGCTTGGAGTAGTGCTGCTGGTGGCACAGTTGTGTCTTGGTCAGCCTTAACTTCAGCTCCACCACTGTGGATGGGAACTGGCAATGCTCTGCGCAGCAGGCTACAGAGGACCTAGAAGATGCCCCCCATGTGTGTGCTGTCCCTGTGCTAGTGTGGCACTGAGTGAAGCGAGTTGTTTAACTCGATGGCACGAGACTCACCCGGTCTGCCACGCGAGGATGTGGTGCGGGCTGCCTGGCGGCGTGGCTGCTAGCTCACTTGACGGCGTCGAACTCCTCTGGCTGTGAGGTAAGGCAGCTGGAAAACAACCCAAGGGAGCAGGAAAAGAACCAGTGAGGTGAGGGCACCAGGGTCAGGGTGGCCAGACCAGCAGGAACATGTCTGCCTGTGAGCAAACACTGCCTGGGAGTCAGACCTCATCCCGAACGCAGCACAGGAGCAGCCAGCCTACTGCTGGCACTGCTGCAGGTCATGGCTGGATCCATCCTCAGCTCTGCAGGAATGCTTTGTTTCAGCCTGCGTGCAACCACCCCGACTCTCCTGAGCCTGCCTGGGAAGCGCCACGCTTGTCCCAGCATGAAAGCTAATGGGTTTTGCTGCCCATCTCCATGGGAGATGAAGGAGCCCAGCCTGTCCTGCTTCCCTTGGTGGTGGGAGATGCTCTGTGTCCCTGGAGCCAGGGCTGGCAGTGGTGACAGGATGGACAAGGACACTGCTTCTTCTGCAAAGGAGGGAGACAGCTCTGAAGACTGCAAAAGCTACAACTACCTTTCACTGTGCATAGAAAACTGAAGTTGGGTTTTGCTGATGCTACTGCTATGAACCAGAGGAAGGTTCATCTTCAACAAAGATGGAAACAAGATGGACTGAAAATGTGCCACTGGCAGTGGTTCTTGGAGGAATCCACCTGACCAATATTTCTTCCTCCTCAAATCCATACAGTGTCGACCCTCCAAATTTAATATATGCCTTGCTGAAGGGCAGTGTGCAGTCCAGCAGACTTATTGGCTAGGGCTCATCAGCTAAAATTATGGCTGTTTCTTACCCGGCAGCCCCTTGTGTGCTGTTAAATTCTTTACCTGCTACCAAATGATACTCAAAGAGAAAACCAAACTTTAATTGCTCCTTGGAGCTGACAGCCCTGGAGGTCAGTATCCTCCCATAGCTCTAACTGGACACTGAATGCAATCTACTTGCCAGCTGGTCAGCACAAGCTGTGATTACTGAGCACATTTACCACTGTACTGCCCAGGTATCACATTTAGATTTAAAGACCCAGCTGGGCTGCTTGACAGCAGCTTTTACATGCTCCCCCCTAAACCCCCCTACATTACCTTACTGAACTGATACGGTTTCCAAAGCTAAGCAAGGCAAAGCTTTCCCGTGTTCAAGCATTTTCTGCTGCTGGGTGGAAGAGAAATGCCCATTCATCAAAGGAAGAAGACAGATTTTCATACAGAGACACAGGGTGGTTACAACAGCTATTGGACTGTGTCTTGGTCCACATCTGAGCCTCCTACAAGTGCTGGCATCACACATAAATCAGCCTCTTCTGAGGCCTATGAGGAGCCTGGTGTCAAACCTCCTCTCTGAGCGCACACATGGGGCTGGATTTGGGGTTTTAGCAAGTCCTTGATGTGTCCAAACTGGCTTGTCCAGCAGTGACTGATGGCCAGTAAATATTTAACCTTGGGCTGTTTCATAGCACACAGTGGCCTCCTCCGCTTAATGAATTTGGCTGTTTCCTCACCATTTAATATTAACAGCACAGAGCTGTGCAGAGCTCTGTACCTGCCCGATGGGCACAACACTGCACAAACTAAGGCACTCTGAACTGCAGGATGCTATCAGCAGAGCTGCTGGAGTTGCAAGGGAAAGCCAAGTCCCAGCAGGACACAGAGATGTCATTGCTCAAGCATTTTCACTGGGGGTGGAGGGGCTGGAATGCTCCTCACTTTACCTTCCTCATGCTTTTGGTATTTCACCAAGGGCATGCACTGTCCCGGTCTCTGCTGAGCCCTCACTTGCTGCATCGCTCTCCTCACTGTGGTTACTGAGTGACTCTTCGCTCATGGTTTCTCCGTGTTTGGCTGCTAGTGCCATCACCCAAAACCCAGCTGCATGCTGAGGAAAGACTTGGTCACAACAGGGCTTTGGTCCCTCAGTGTCTTTTGAGCCCATCATTGCAAAGTGATGATTTGCATGGAAAGAATTCCCACCTGGTGAGTGTGCTGGACAAGGCTTGCCCCAGGTCTTAATGCCTGCAGGCTTGGTGAACAGCATGTGAAGGCCAGATAATGTGCTATGGTCTGGCTTTGCTTTCCAGCATGAACCCATGTGGCATGAATCATAGAATCACAGAATGGCTTGGGCTGGAAGGGACCTTAAGATCATCCAGTTCCAACCCCTGCCACGGGCATAAGCACCTTCCCCTAGAGCGGGTTGCTCCAAGCCCCTGTGTCCAACCTGGCCTTGACCATTGCCAGTGATGGAGCAGCCACAGCCTCTCTGGGCACGCTGTGCCAGTGTCTCGGCACTCTCACAGTAAAGAACTTCTTCCTTCTATCTAACCTGAACTTCCCCTGTATCCCTCCACTTTGCCCAGGCTGGGCTCTCACCTGATGTTGCTTTACACATCTGAGGCATTCTCGTGACCCGGCTGTGCGCCACAAAGGTGCTTTGTGAAGATGTGCTGTACTGGGAGCTGCTGTCCGAGGAGGTGGAGCTTGTGTGCGAGAGGCGGCTGTGCTCCTTGTGGGAGGCTGTGGACCGCTGGTACCAGAGCCGCAGCTCATCCGACACCGCAGTCCTACCCGAGCCTTTCTCGTGGCCCTCCCTGCCCAGAGATGGAGTCCTTATGATTTGGGAGCGGGAAGGGGTGAGCCTGACAGAGTCCACTTCATCCCCATGCCAGTTCTCCTTAAACATCCCCCCTGCCGTGTAGGAGTTGGAGGTTTTGAATTGTGCTTTCACGCTGTAGTGTCCCTCCTGGTCGTTCTCCAGGCTCCGCACCACCACGGGTGTGGAGCTGCCCTCAATGTAGAGGGGATATTCTTTGATCCTGTACTGGGAGGAGGGTTGGCTCTGGCTGTGCAGGTACACACGGTGGTGTCCCGTCCCGTTCCTCGCAGCCAGGTTGGGCATACTCCCTGAATTGGAAGAGACCAGGTTGCCTGCTGATTTGTGCCTTTGCCTCTGCCGCTCTCTGGCTTTCGATGGGGAATCCTCTGCCAGGGTGGAGTAGTTGGGGTTCATCTGAGCGGGGTAGTAGTGTTCAGAGCTGGAATGGCTGGTGCAGGAAGAGCAGTCATCCATGGGGTCAGAGCCATTACTGCTACGAGTCCTTGGGGTGTAGAAATCGGGGCTCCCTGTCTCATTTTCAGAGCCAAGGAGCTTGCCTTGCGACTCCAAACTGGAGCTCCGGTGTCTAAAGTGCTGAGCTAAGCTGTGCAGTCTGGTTGGGCTGATGTCTACTGACCTGCAGGAAAGAAATGCAGGTTGGTAAGTCAACAGGACAGAGCACTCCCCATCCCCTCCTGCACACAAGACAAGCTTCACAGGCAATGGACTCTGAGGGTGCTGAAAACCTGCCCCCCCCCCCAGCACTGTGTAAGGCTGCTGCCTGCAAAACAAGCTGCTTCCCTGCTGCTGGCTTTGGAGTGATTAGGTCTTATTCCTGTTCCTCTCCAGTCTCTCTGGTGGTGGCATTCAGTCTGCAGTGTCACATGGGACATACCCTTGCCCGGCACAATTCCTCTGTGGCTTGCCACTCTGGGAAAGACCCAATCTAAAGGGCAAAACTGGGAACCTCAAGCCCCAGCTTTGCTGGTGTGGCCCCATGGCAGAGCTGCTTGGATCAGCCCCATCCCCGTGTACCAGGTTCACCTCACTCCAGATCTGCAAACTCCAAGTCTTTAGCCTCAAAGGTGGGATTCCCTCACAAGTAGACTGTGAGTGCTCTGCACAGGTACAATCCACCTGGTGTGAGACAGCCAGCCAGCCCACACTTAGCCCAAAATGCAGTGATTTCTACACCGGCCGCTGAAAAAGTCACCTCTGTTGAGCACTTTGGTTTTACTGGGACCCACCAGCATG
This sequence comes from Psilopsiagon aymara, assembly GCA_024733675.1. Classification (NCBI taxonomy): domain Eukaryota; kingdom Metazoa; phylum Chordata; class Aves; order Psittaciformes; family Psittacidae; genus Psilopsiagon; species Psilopsiagon aymara. Next base: position 1,896 of record JANRGW010038019.1, on the reverse strand, counting down.
TGTGGGACTGCTACTGGGTGATGGCCCCTTCAGGCAACCACCCCGAATCACAGCTTACAAGGGTTGATTCATGGCCAAGTCTGGGTGGTCTCTATTCACCCCAGCTGTTTGCAGAGCTTCAGCCATCTGTTCAGGGAGCAGGAACACCCCCCAGTGAGCCACAGACTGGCGTGATGGATGGCCAAGGCCAGGGCGTGCAGCTCATGAATGAGCCACAGAGCAAGCAATGGTTATTTTGAACACCCAAATGGTCCCTACCCGGTCAAGGCTGCTTCTCAAGCCCTGTACCAGGCTTGTTTCTCATGCAGCTTGGCTCCAGTGTTAACAAACATTGCACTTGTGAAAGGTACTCTCAGCCGAACACTTCTAACACACTTAATGCCCTGTATTGTCTCTGCCCAAGTCTGATGTGTTGGCATGACTCTTGATTTATGCTGAGCTGAATAATGGTAGCACTTCCCCTTAGGGCAGGGTACCTAATAACATACAGCTTCGGCTCAGCTCTGCTTTCTGCAGAGTCCACGCGATTTGTCACAAGAGCAAAACAGCAATGAAGCTGAACGCTTTGTAGAAATCCTGATGAAAACTGGACTCAAATTGGGCCGTGCATGTCAAATCACATCCTTTACACACTTCAGCTCTTTCCTCTCTCAACCCTGGGCTCATTCCAGTGCCACCTGGATCCTTGGGTGGATTGCTTTGCATAGGCTCTCTCTCCACACAAGTTCACACACATGCCAACATTTTATCTGTGAGAGAGAACTAACACTACACAACAGTTTGTATCAGACAGCAAACAACATGTTCTCTTCAGGCATCCATGGAGGAATTTACTGTAGAGTTTAGCAGTAGCTCCATAACCCTTTTAAAAGTGGTGTGGGGTTTGGAGCACCTATGAACAGTCCCTGAGATGAAAGGTCCCATTGGAAGAAAAGGTTGGTTACTCCTGGGGAAGTGATGAGGGGCAGGATCATCCTGATGTGATATCAGGATCTCAGTTCAGGAAAGATTCCCTACTGGCAACAACCGTACATGAGCCTTCTACATGAACAGGACTGGTTTGTTTCCTTTCCTGAACTGGGAATTAATTCATATCCTGGGGGAAGGATGAAGCCAAGAACATTTATTCTAGGTAAGGTGAGAGAATACTTACCGTGTGGAGTGGACGTAGTGAGGACTGCGTACCCGTAGATCCGGCGTCGATGGCATGCTGGACTGGGAATTCCAGTGGGGAAGGCTCCGGATGGGGCTGTTCTGCAGCGAGCTGCTCCCTCCTGCCTCAGCACAGCTCCCAGTGCTGGGGAACCGCTTGTGACTGCTGCAGAGCAAACACCCTGTTATCAGTTTCCAGGCAGGGATGTGGGGAAAAGGCTCCCACACCTCTTTCCAGATCTCAGGCATGTGCCTGTGATCTTGTTGGGGTGAGCGGGAGCGGGGGCAGCTGCTGCTGCATCCAAGACATTGTCTGTGCTTCTGCATTAGCCAGAGGTCAAGGCCAAGCCCTGTCAAAGCCCTCAGAAGATCCACCATCCTTCCTTTCTAAATGGTTTTTACAGCAACATCAAGATATGAAGCAGCTCTCGTGGCTGCAGCCTATTTTTATGACATGCCTATTGGCCAAACCACCTAAAAATCTCCTTTTGGTATGGGATGGCTTAGGGAAGTTTGACAGGGCTCACACCCATCCCTCGTGAAAGCAGAGGATATCTCTGGAATGGAGCCTCAGGGTGACTGGCTCACCTGGAATGGCTGTGTGAGGAGCGCTTCTTGACCTTCTCGTAGGGCTCATCCAAGGATGACTCGCTCCACATCTTGGGTTTGATGGGGGACTTGTCGTAGTCGTTGCGGTGGTAATGCATCTGGCGAAGGCCTTCCAGCGACTGAGGGGGGGGTGGC
>JANRGW010038016.1:0-11661 GCA_024733675.1 Psilopsiagon aymara | reverse complement strand
CTCTCCTGTCCCTCCATCCCTTGTCCAAAGCCCCTCTCCAGGTTTCCTGCAGCCCCTTCAGGCACTGGAGCTGCTCTTAGGTCTCCCCTTCAGGAGCCTTCTCCAGGCTGCTCCTACCCGGCTCTCATCCTGGCTCCAGAGCAGAGCTGCTGCAGCCCTCACAGCATCCCCATGGCCTCCTCTGGACTTGCTCCAAAAGCTCCACATTTTACTTGGTTGATATTCAAAGTCATGTGATGACCTGTGATGCTCCTCCTAGCATGTATAGGTGTGACAAGTGGTCCTGTGGGAGAGCTGGATGATTGGAAATAGGAATCCTTCCTGGTGATTCAATTTCAGTGTCTGCAGACAAGACAAGAGTTTCTTATGCCTCAATTTACTTCTTTCAGTTCGGTACTTTATTTAATCTTCTCATTGATCTGAGGCAGAGGTACTTAATGTGCTTTGTTAGTCTCTAGAGGATTGTAAAGCTCTGAATAATTAAATTCTGAGAGAGGAGATAAAAGTCAAGTAAGTGTCATGGAGCACTGCCTTCAATAAAGGGCTTTTTTTTTTTTTTTTCAATAGAAAAGAATTGTAATAATTAAAAGGAAGCCAATTCTATTTCTCCTACTTAGCATGAAATGATGTGTTCTAAACCAGTGGCTGATGTTTGAATTCAGTGTGCAAGAACTTCATTGTGATCAGATGCAGCCAGAAGGGGGGAGTGTAGGCTAAGCTCCATGGGAAGAGGAGCATCCCTGGCCCAGTGGCCTGATCTAAAAGCTGTAGTGGAGCAATGAGGTAATAAATACACTTTAATCAGTGAATTAAATGCTCACTGCTTGCCATACACAGTGCTGTGTGTAGGTGCTGTATGTTGTATGTACTACAAAGTTGTCCCTAAGCTGTTAGTCAAAGGCATGTTCTTGTTTGATTTGCTGCACTTGGAATTGAAATACTGATTCCAGGTGTGTTCAGTCCAGGATTAATAACAGTGTAATTCAGCTAAACCAGAACTCTAGTGTACTTACTGGACTAACTTGTGCTAAATGGGGCCTATAGGGGTGCTGGGGAGGGACTCTTCATTAGGGACTGTAGTGGTAGGACAAGGGGGAATGGGTTCAAACTGGAACAGGGGAAGTTTAGATTGGATATGAGGAAGAAGTTCTTTACTGTAAGGGTGCTGAGGCACTGCAATGGGTGGCTCAGGGAAGTTGTGAATGCTCCATCGCTGGCGGTGTTCAAGGCCGGGTTGGACAGGCTCTGGGTGCCATGGATTAGTGGGAGGTGTCCCTGCCCATGGCAGGGGGTTGGAACTGGATGAGCTTAAGGTCCTTTCCAACCCAAACTGTTCTATGATTCTGTAATTCTATAAGTCATGATCTGGCTCAACCTGAAGTTTCTCTAGATGAGATTATGGAACAAATCAGCAAAATGCACAGTTGTAGTTTGCCCCCACTGTCTTTTTAGGGGAGATACTGTCCATTTTCAAAGTGGTGGTCAGAGAGCTACAGATCTTTGAGCCTGAAATCTGTACCGAAGGAATCAATAGAAGCTGTAATAGAGAATTTAACTTGTGAATACCTCTGAAGGTGCTGCACTGGGAAGGTCAGCCCTAGCTCATGATCTTACCAGAGCTCATGGAAATCAGAAAGCCCAGGCATAAGGGCTGACACAGGCTGCTTGTTTTGCAAGGCTCTTCCAGCACAGTTCTTCATCAGAGTTTCTTTAAAAAGAATCTGAACAAAGATCTGTAAGAGAGAAGGTCCTGGCATGAGGAGATGAGTGATGAAAGGGTACCAGTAAATAGCCAGGGCCAGTGGAGTTCAGCATGAATCTCTGCTGGGCCCTTTGCTTTTCCTTGTAATTATTGAATAAACTGGGAAAGAGAGTGAGTAATGAGGTGACAAAGCTTGCTCTTATGGATCTTGGTGACTAAGAAATCAGATGGCAGAGGAAATTCAATACAAATAAATATAAAGGGATGTGTGGGAGGAAAAACACTCCTAACCTCGGACAGAAACGATTGCTGTTTTGGGCCAAGATCCCAGGTCTGATAGTTTCAAGGAGATGCTGGACCCATGCTCAGTAGCAGCCTGAGCATGGGTTGTTAAGAATTATTACTCATGATTAATAAAAGGACATGGACAAAGCAGAATATGGTTTTGTACCTGTATTTAAGATACAAGCAAAGCACAGTGCATGCTATTCCTGTCTGTCAAAGGATGTAGTAGAAATAGAGGAGACTGAAAGGAGAACAAGAGCATTCGCATGTGGAGCAGCTGCTGCGTAGGGAAGGAAGAGCAAGTGGGACTGCTCTGCCTGCAAAAGGCATGACAGAGGAGGGCACAGGACAAAGCTGGTGCCATCCCAGGAAGCCTGAAAGAGAGTGGAAACTGTGGTTGCCCAGAGAAGCTGTGGCTGCCCCATCCCTGCCAGTGCTCAAGGCCAGGTTGGATGGGGCTTGGAGCAACTGCTCTAGTGGAAGGTGTCCCTGCCCGTGGCAGGGGTTGGAACTGGATGAGCTTTAAGGTCCTTTCCAACCCAAACCATTCTAGAATTAGTTACTGCCTTTTCGGATACAGGACTTGGGGACCATGAAATGAAGCTGGTTCAGAAAAATGAAAGGAGGTGTTTGGTTGTGCAGCTGGTGGCAGGCATGGTGAGATGCTGTAGGGTGCTCTGGGTTCCAAGTTTACATGGTTCCAAGGGCATCTGGGTGAATTTGTGACAGAGAAACCTGCCATGGATCCTTAAATGCATAGGAACAGCACCTGGCTTGTGAAATCTCTGAAGTGGACAATTGGAAGGCTGGGAAAATAGTTGACAGACTACGCAGGAGTCTCTGGTATATTGTCCTTGCGTCCTTGTAATAGTGCATCCTCCTGGCTGACATCTGGGACCAAGCTTCAAGTTAGCTGGATGTAGATCTGACCTGGTAGAACTGGTTTGCAGTTCGTACTTGTGTTTGCTGTATTCTGCTGTGCTCTGTGTTTGGAATGATTTCTTGGTTTTGCAGGGAAATCAAAGACCAAGGAGAACCGCCAGTCTATCATCAACCCAGACTGGAACTTTGAGAAAATGGGCATTGGGGGCCTGGACAAAGAATTCTCCGATATTTTCCGGCGAGCTTTTGCTTCTCGAGTTTTTCCACCTGAAATTGTGGAGCAAATGGGTGAGTATAATCCAGAGAAGTATGGCTGGGTTATAGGATACAGCCTGCTTCTGGGTTGTAAAGACTCGATATCAACTAACAGCCCTATGATGCTGCGACATAGCAGTTTCTTAGGGGTCTAATAGACTAACAAATCCTATTCTTCCCCTTTTGCTGCTGAATGTGCTTCTTATTCTTGTTACTTGCCTAGAGAAGGGGACAAAGAAACAACATGAATACTCAACACTGAATGAATGAGAGACATGGTTTAAGTGAACACTTTTCTGTTGGAATTGAAATTCTTTTGGATACTGCATTTATTTGTAGTAGTGAGACCGAATGCTCCTCTTCTTCACTTACTGAGCTGTCTGCATAGTTCAAAGGAAATTCTGTCTTAATGATACTGCTCAATATATTAAATAGCTGTTGCCCTGGGTTGTAGGTCCAGTTGCATTGTAAACCTATGTTCTTCTCACCTGGGAAATAGAGCATCTTGTGTGACCTATGCTTGGTCAGATTTGAGGTGCTGGAGAGGATGCACGAGCTGTGGCACACCTTGGGCTTTGTGAAATAAAGGCTCAGGTTCTAAATATAACTTTCTAGGGGGGAGGGCTGAGGGAAGGAAAGGCAGTCCCATGACTTCGTAAACATGTGCTGCAGGCGGCTGAATGGTGCTGGTTGTGATTTGTAGTAAGCAGTGTACAGCTGCAGGTGTCTTATTTTGTCCTATAAAGTGGCTGGGGATGTTATAGCTGGTCCTTGCTTGCGGAATATAATCTCTGTGGGTTCATATTTAAGCTTGGAACCTGTAGCTGTATCATTTCTGTGTATGTTTATATTTCTTGATCCACCTTCCCTCTCCCCACAAATGAATTAATCGAGCTTTTGATTACAGAGCTGATTTTCCTCAGAAGATGTGTTCTGTTTGTGTGTGGCTGTTTCCAGTGCTTGTGGAATTGATGTTAAACTTCCCTGTGAAGTGAGTTAGGTCTTTTCTTAGTGATTTGAACACTTAGGGAGAAACACTGGAGAAATCCTGCAGGCCAAGTCCAACCAATGCACAATTCTCTCCTGCCTTTTCCCTTCACATCTGTCTGATAGCCAAGGCTTTCTGGGGCCTGGTCTTGGGTTGCTGGGTTTTTGCAGCTGTGAGCAAGTCATAACTTCTCTGTTTCTGCTTGACAGTATCAAATACTTAAATTTGTTAAATATTTATGCAGAGAGAGGAAATGAGAGAAATGGTGTTGGTTGTGGAAAGAAAAGCTTTTACCTGGATACTCTTTTGTGCCCAGTTCAGAAATGCTGCTGACATCTGGCTTTTGGAAAGACCAGCATCTCTGACTTGAAATATTCTTACCTTTTGAAGCAGTTGTCATATATATTCATGGCTGCAGTACAGAGTCCTTAGCTGTGACCATATGTTAACGTAAAAGATGTGCACTTTGGGAATTCTCATCAGTGTCACTGGGCTGTGATGAGAAAATGTCACTAGATCAGAGATAATTAGAGCTTGTTTTCATTTTCTGTGGCAGGGTTGGAATTAGGCGATCTTTAAGGTCACTTCCAACCCAAACCATTCTGTGATTCTCTGATTTGACGATAGCTTCTCCTGCTCAGCTTCCCTGGCTGTGTGCAATCTGGCAGTACAATAAGCAGGCATGTGTCAGGCTATGATTGCATTCCCTTGGTATTATCATTAGCTGAATTAACCTGTCAGCTGGGCACTGCTTGGGAGTGATGTGCAGCAGCTACCTTTACCATGGAGGACCTACATCTCCGCCAGGTACCTCTGGAGAAGGGTGGAATCCTTGCTGACTGCAGGAGGAGGTTGTGGAGCTGCTTTGCAGGGTGTGCTGCTCAGATGGTTCCTCCTCTTAATTGGTGTTGCTTAATACAGGAAGAAAAAGATTCTCTGAAGGACCACTTGTATTTTGATTACCCTGGGCAATGAATTAAAGGTGTGCCATAGTATTTATATAAACACACAGACCCTTACATGTGCGTGTTTACACACATACTCCACAAAGCAGCATTTTTCTGGTAAGGAGGTAGGCTCCCAGCAGGGCTCTCAGCTCTGTGATGAACCCCAGGGCTAAAGAGCTTATCTGAAATGTGAAAAAACAAAGCTTTCTGACATTCATTTGCTTTGCCTTAGTTATAACTTGCTCTTAACTATATTTCAGATCTGAAATGTCAGTGTGACAGCTGTTCACCTTTATATGTAATTTATTGGGAAAGGAACAGAAGGAATTTGCTTGCTCTCTGGTGCTCTAGTGCTCACCCAGATCTGGGTTTTGCCCAGTGCTCACAAACTGCAGCTCCCATGCCAAATGCAATAAATATTTCTGTCCCGTAACTACACAGAGGCTCTATAGACCCTTCAAAGATTACTTACAATTTGTGTGTGGTGTATCTAACTTCCAAGGAATGTGCTGGGTTTGGAGCATATAAATCAGCAGTAGTTAACCGTGTCATCCAAGGGTGTAAATGCTACTCTGATGCTACAATCTTTGGTTTATCCAAGAAGCCTTAGCTCAGCTTCAGCTGGTCATTAAACCTTGCCATAGCTCCCTGCTGCCTAAGGGGCAATTTACTTTTCCATACCCACGCTTTTCCCAGCAGAAATGAATAAATCTGGACGAGGATTGAGGAAGGTGTCTTGAAACAAAAAGGGCTCTTCTTTGTAAGTGCCCTCTGAGGCCTCCCTAGCAGGGAGGCTTTAAAGGAAGGAACTTTGCACTCACATGGTACTTTCAGTTGGGAAGTGATTTTTCTGACTAGGGGCATGTTAATTGTTGTAAAGGCCACTGAAAAAGCAGATTCTGAATGTACATATTGTTACAGCTAATTAACAGGTATAGAAATCTTTGGTGATACAGTTCTTTTAAAAGACTGAAATAGAACCTGAAAGAACCCAAATTCCCCACCCTCTCCTGTTACCATCACTAAGTAGGCTAAGTCAGCCTTTTCCAAGGTGATTTCTGTTTCCTTGTAGCCCTCTTAACATGTCCTCTGACCTCTTGGGATCAAGTGGTTTCAGAGCTCTGTATTTTTGGCTACAGATCACTGGATGAAAATGAGGTATTGACAAAACACCAGATGAACATTCACATCAGCAGATGGTCAGGTATTATCTTCTTCCTTGGATTCTGCCTGTGAGGTGGAGGCTTGTCTGTTAAGCTGCCTTAAAAATGGATACTTTAATGTTCTTGAAGTACTCGGATATTAAAAGAGAGGAATAATAATGGAAAGGATGTGCAGTCTGTTCTTAAAATAGGATCATTTTAATGAAAGAATGGGTGTCAGACATGTCTAACCTGTAACTGAGGTGACAGAAATGGCAGAGCATCCCAAGGAGGCCTATTGCACTGCTTCCAGCATCTTCACCATCAGCAGTTTTCGGGTGTCTGTCCTCAGGCTTGTAGCAGTTCATCATACGTTGCTTATTTCTGGTAATGGTTTTGGACAAGGCTTTTCTGTACTTGTCTGTGTTTCTCTTCAGTATTGTCAAGGCAGAGATCTCAGATTCTTAAACCATTCTCATAACCTCTGGATCACCAGTTGTTGCTTCTGTTCCCTTGGTCATTTCTTCACTGCTTAGAAGTGTGATGACCCAAACAGGGCACAGTACTTGAAGTGCTCATCAATTCCAGCTCAGTTGGTGGCTTTTGCCTGTGCCTCAGTATATATGCCTCTTTCTAATACTTGGGAAGGTGTTTTTTCGGTTTTGCAATATGCATGTAATTATTGCTACCTCAATTTAGAAACTTGTGCATCAAGTTATATTGGTTCCAAGTGAATTTAATCCTGCCCATCAGTTTATTTGTAGATCTTGGTTTTGTAATATGCAGATGTCATAGGTGTATTCTTTTCCATCTTCCAAGCTATTAATAAAAGCACTGCATACCAGTAAATTCAGGCGGGATCCTTTCTCGTTGTGCTTTAAAGTTTGTAGGGTTTTTGCCATTAACTTTGTGTTTTTCATACCTGCTTATGAAGATTTATAAGGCCTATTTGTATCTTTATGAAAGTCTAAATCTCCCCCTATTGTTTTGTTTGTTTCCTCATACAATCATAGAATGGTTAGGGTTGGAAAGGACCTGAAGATCATCTAGTTCTCAACCCCTCTGTGTGTGACATCCTACTGTCTCCTAGAGGGAAGTTGTCTCAGGCTGATCTAATAAATTCCTTTTGGCTGTGTCTTGTATCCTTGGTTTTTTTCTACCTACTTAAAGAGATATTGTGCCAGAATTTTCCAGTAATTCAGTGATAAGACCAGCTCACACAATGAATAAATAGTTGAGATTGAAAGGGATCTCTCAAGATTTAATCCAAGCCCTTGCCTCCCTTCCTTTTCCCTTTGTAACATTACAGATGACATTCACTTTCTTCCCCCCAGTGCCCCCACACTGTCCAAGTCTCAGTGACTTGGAGATGATTTCACCCGCTCTGAGTGCTCTTGGGTGAAGTTCATGTCCAGGTAATCTGCAAATATCTAACATGCTTGAGGGCTGCCTCTTGTTCTTTTCCTACTCTTATTTCCTATTCCTGCCCATTTGTGAGTGATCTTCATAATAGCTGCCACATAACACATGAAGTCTTCATTTGTGTAAAGAAGCATTTAGTAGTTTGAACTTAGTATTTTCTTTTGTTAGCTTTTCTTAATTGAGAAGTGTATCAATGCTTCCTCCTGATGTGGTGCTAAAATGAAGTGCTCTACTCGGGCTGAAGCACATGTTTCCCTGTGGCCATTGGGGCTGAATCTGGTCACTTAACTCTTCCTCCGCATATCTAAAGACCTCTGTGTGCACTTTGTTTGTAGAGGACTGCTAGGCCCACTGTGTAAATCTGTAATCTGTTGAATTGCTGAATGCAGTCCTGGCCTTTGTATCAGAAAGGATGCAGTAAAACTGGAAGCACTTTGAAGGAAGTGATCATGATGGTTGGACCAGAAAAGCTGTGGATTGGCTTGAAGATCATCAGCCTTGGAAGGAGACCAGTAGATGAGAGAAGGGAGAGAGGACTTCAAAACTCTGGATGGCCAGGAAAGAACAGTGTTTGCTCTTTCAACACAGGAAGGTGGAAATGTGGAGATCTCAGATGGCAGGCTTGGGAGGAAGGGAGTGGCTTGACACCAAGTGTGCTGCAAGGAATTTCTGTGTTGATGGCCATAGTCAGGTACTGAGAAGACTTTTGCTCTTACTTCGGCTGGCTGCTGTTGTGGTGTTAGTTAGCAGGCAGCATCACTACTTGGCAACCACAGTTTTAGTCCAGCTAGAAAACCAGGCCTTGAGACATCCCAGTCACCTTGTTGGTACTTGTTTATGCTCTAATTCTGTGTGGGTAAGTGTTCCATAAGGCATTTACAAATTATACCATGTTGACTTTCTAAATAGACAGAAGTGCTCCAGCTTTATTCCGAAAAGGAAAAAATGATGGTGAGATTTATGGCTATTAACATCCAGGTGGGAAATGCCTGTAAACATCAGCTGCTGTGTTCAGCAATCCATCCAGCAGCTCTGCATAATCTTAATCTTAAAGTAGCTGCATTCTTGTAGCTCCTCTATTAAGAGGCAGAGGCATTTACTCTTCTACAGTGATAACTTCTTTTAAAGACGGGTTTTTTTGTAGATGCTCTTATCAGAATCCCCTTTTCTGCGAGTCCTGATTTTGTTTGTGTAGCCAAAGGCGTTCCGTTGGGAGCTTCTCTAAAGCTGATTTATTTTCATTTTTGTCAAATTCCTCAGAAATTGATAAATGTCCTGCCATTGTCATAAATCTAGTTATAATTTCCTTATATATGTGTGCATTAATCTTCTTACAGCCAAGCCAAGTAGGCTGAGAAAGCTGTAGGAAGACCTTACTCACTTGTTTGTCTTCTCTTTGCAGTGACAAACAATTTGATACCTCAAGAAACTGGCTACTGAGGGTCCATTTAAAATAAACCTTCTGGTTTAGGTGTAGCCTTTGCCCCATCTCAGCTTCGAATTAAAAGCCCAAACAAGTTACTTGAGTCTTGCTACTTGTCGGTAGCGCATAAATCCAACAGGAAGAATAACTGGAGGCTGGAGTAGTTCTGGCTCTACAGGATGAGAGGGTGGGAAAATCCCAGTCAGCTATATTTTTGGGGAAGTTTTGCCTGTGTGGCAGGTGGAGTCTGGGAGCCCTGATCTGACTCAAACCTGCTTGAAGATGAAGGTGCAGAGATAAGCATCTCTCCCTGATGTGTGCAGGATCGGTACTTCACATCCCTGCAGTTTCCCCAATAGGTTCATCTCAATGATACAATCACACCAGAATGCTTTGATTTTAATTAGAAGGGGAATTACACTCCCAAAGAGAAAATCCCTGTTATACTAAAGCATTCTTCTGATCTCTCAAAAGAAGTGACTAGTGAGAGCTGAACAAATACACTTGATCTTGTCTTCGAGTAAGTGACGTTATGGTTCAAAATAGCATTTGTCTTCTCTTGGTAACACAAGTAACTTCTCATTCTTACCAGGTTTTATGATTTTCCCCTAATGTTTTGTGCAGAAAGTTTCCCATGTTGGTATATTTTAGTTCCTGTTAGCACATTTATTCAGCCTCTAATGGTATGTCATTAAATTTCATCATTAAGTGTCGTGTTACAGGGATGACCTTTGATTTGGAGGCATAAAGGTAAGCTGAAGGAGTTAGAGATGTCTGCACTGCTAATCATTTGGGTTTAGAAGATTCTCATTATAGTATTGACATTTGGGCTGCATTGGTGAAAACAGCAAAGGAGAGATAAACTTAATCAGAATTCCTTTGTGGTGCGCAGGATCCCACTGTGATCTGAGACATCACATTTGTAGTTTGTCATCACCTGCCTATTTTAATAAAGTCCTGCTTGCGTTTAGAACTTATTTAGGCAGGTGAACGTAGCTCTGCAGGGAAATCTCTACTGTGGTGGTTAGTGGCAGTTTTACTGGGAGAGGAACTAATTGCCTTAGTTTCAGGAAGGTTCTTCCACCCGACTAAGTCCCAGCTCTCAGTATTGCTCATTCAGTGCAACCAAGGCTTGAAGCAGGTGGTCAGTAATGTCCTTGATGTTCAGATGTGGGGGAACTAAAACCTGCGTGTGAAATACCCAGCATTGGCTGAGCTTGTCTGGGTATGGCTTGGTAGCTGTTCTGTTGTCTCTGCTTATCTTCTGTGCCCCAGAGCTGGTATTTGTGCATTTGTGCCCTGGAGGGATGAGTAGCAAATGGCATTAGAGTGTAGCTGAGGGCTTGGGCAGGCAGCTGAAGCAGTAGCCAGCCTTTGACCAACCTTCTTGCTTTTTCTTCCTCCAACAGCTTCTGTCCTTTGTTAGGTAAGAGATACTTTCTTATGATAAACTATCTTGAACAGGGAAAGGGTGAAAACCTCAAGAGGCTTTCTAAGCAAGTTTATCCAAAGGCCAGGGTGCTCCTGCTGGAGCTGCGGCTTTACCTTTTGCTTCCTGTATGCTCCCAGTGTGGGACATCAGACAGCCGTAGCCCTTTGCTAAAGCTATGTTAGCTCAGGTAGAGGAAGGGAATATTGGAGCTTTTCAAGAAGCTCAAGTTTTTGGGGCTGTGGAAGAGAAGCTTCTAGTGGCTGTAACTAGGTTGTACCTCCTTCTAGACAAGAGACGGTGGATTGCAGAAGATCTAGGAAAAAAAAGTAGGACCAGACTGTTCTTTGTGTTTCTTCTTTGAGAGCATGCTAGAGAAAAATGATCCTCCACAGCACGATTTCCCTGCCTCTCTCTGGATGCTCCCAGGCCTGTTTGCATACATGTGCCCTGACTTGCCAGTAGCCTTTTGATAGCCTCTCTGGTTGAGCACGGCGGAGCTGTCTGAGCATCAGTTTGCTCGGGATTTCCCTTCAAAGCATCAGTCATCATCAAAATCCCGCTTTGTGCTGTTTGGCTACAGAGGTGATCATGTTCCTTCACGAAAACACGTTAACAATACCTTTCGTGACATTGATTTGACAGGAAGAGCTTTTAATTTATCTATGTCTCAGTCATTCCTGTGTGAAGTTCATCTTTGCTGACAGTCTGTGGTGTTTATGTCCTTGACTCGTAGATGCCTGAATATTGACTAAGGAATTCTTCTTTGCTGAAGCTCTTGAATTTTATTTTTTGGAGTAAATTTTTTGTCTGCAGAGAAGCCCAGAAAAATCCTTCAGCTTTATTGATGTGCTTATTCAGTGCAGCACTAGGGCTCTGGGGGACTTTGGTAGGGATCAAACTGTCCTCATAGCAATGTTCTCCTGAATCTTCATGCCAGTGTACGGACAACCTGAAAGAGAAAGTGTGCAGTGCATGTGGGTAATAGAAATTGTTTTGTGTTGAGCAGTTATTTAGATTGAAGTTAATTCTTTATTGCTGTAATATTCAGGAGTAAATGAAATGATGGGAAAATGAACATGAGTGGCTGCAGTGTGTGCTCACAGCCCAAAGCCAACCGTATCCTGGGCTGCATCCAAAGGAGCGTGACCAGCAGGTCGAGGGAGGTGATCCTGCCCCTCTGCTC
>JANRGW010038015.1:0-10668 GCA_024733675.1 Psilopsiagon aymara | reverse complement strand
GGATGGGGCTTGGAGCAACCTGGTCTGGTGGAAGGTGCCCCTGCCCATGGCAGGGGATTGGAACTGGATGGGCTTTAAGGTCCCTTCCCATCCAAACCAGCCTGGGATTCTATGTACAAAGGCAAAATCAGCTTTCACTCCAGGGAAACCCTGTTTTCTCTCTGGAGGGCTGCAGTCAAGGGCAGTCAGTTTTAGGGGGGTGGGAGGGAGCGGTCCAGCTCAGCACCCATGGTGCATCCCGTGAGCTCACACACTGATAAAAACCACAGGGATAAAAACCACTTTTTAACTTATCTTCATAAATCACGTGGATTTTGGACAGGGAGAGGCTCTGGAAGAAAAGGGAGTGTGAAAGCAAAGCCTGAAGAGCATGCAAAGGGGCACGAACTGGGCTGCTCCTCCAGCCTCCTGCAAAGGGTGGGGTGAACTCCAGCATCTCCTTACCTGTGCCCAGCTGAGGTTCTTGTTAGTCAAGTGATAATGTACCATGCCCTGGTGCTCATGTTTCAGGACACTGCCTAGGAGAGATGAGCAAGGAGAGGCTCTGAGTTAGGAAACTGCTGAAGCTCATGACCAGCATCCTGCCCTTCCTTGGACTGCAACTGCTCCAGCAGCCTATGGTACCTGAGAAAGTCTTCTCCACAAAGGCCTTGAAAGCTAGCAGCTCGCCATCCTCCTCGCTCCGTGTTTTGGCCAGCAATGTGTAGCCACTGCCAAACTTGCTTTTCAGGTGCTGGGGGCTGCCCAGGCACTTGAACTGCCCATTCACCATGATGGCCAACCGTGTGCAGAGAGCCTCACACTCTTCCATGCTGCAGGACAGAAGAGGACTTGTTCAGAGAGGCGAGAGCACTGAGACAGAGCAGGGGAAGATTGTGGCTGCCCTATCCCTGTCAGTATTCAAGCCCAAGGCTGCACAGGGCTTGGAGCAGCCTGGTCTCGTGGAAGGTGTCCCCCTTCCTGTGGCACAGGGTTGGAACTGCATGAGCTTTACAGTGCCTTCCAATCCAAACCAGCCTGTGACTTTGTGAAGATTCTTGAAAGGGGCTGGAGGTGGATTCCCTTCTCTCTGGGCTTTTGGAAGAGGGAGATCTGGGTAAAGCCAGCGATCCTGCCTGCAGCCATTGCCTACCTACCATACTCTGGAGGTGGGTGCTATCCCTTGGACCACACCACGCTCCTGACCACCTTTGAATCTCTCATGCTAAACCCTGCCCAAACACATCACCTGTGGGAGGTGAAGATGATGGATTTGCCACACTCCCTTGTCCGTGTCACCGCATCCCAGAGCAAACGTCGGGCCACAGGGTCCATGCCAGTGGAGGGCTCATCCAGGAAGATCACAGGGGGACCACCGATGAGTGCAATGCCAGCACTCAGCTTCCGCTTGTTACCACCACTGTGGAAGGAGAGTGGAACAGGGACAGAGACCAGTGGTATGGGCAAGGGGAGAGCCACAAAAGGAGGGCTGGGGGGGTCTCCATGCCTCCTCGCACCTGTAGGTCCTCACGAGCTTGTCGGCATGCGGCTCCAGCAGCAGCCCCCTCAGCATGTTCTCCACACAGCTGCCGATGTAGCGCTCGGGGATGCCCCGCAGCCGTGCGTACATGCTCAGTGTCTCGCGGCCTGTCATGTGCTCCAGGAGTGCATCGAACTGCGGGCAGTAGCCGATCCGCTGCTGCACCTTGGGGCAAGAGGAACACAGTGGGGATCAGCTCACAGACAGGTCCCTGCAAGGAAGTCTCCAAGCCAGGAGGTGCCTTGGCACCCACAGGGCTTTGCTGAACCTCTGCTCACTGAGCTGCAGCTTCAAGTGAAACAAGAGAGAAATTCCCTCTTCACTGCAGCAGTTGGTCTGGTGAGGATGGACACACACCCATGCCTCTGGACACGGCTGGGAGTTGTACCAGATGATCTCCAAAGGTCCCTTCCAACCCTAACGATTCTGTAACAGCAACTGTGTGATCTCACGCTGCATTTCCCAAGCTGGTTACTCGGTCTGAGGGGCCATTTCAGGTGAATCTTAGGAGAAGGACAGCACTGGAAGGTCTGTACCTTCCCCATACTCTGGTGTCCTCTGGGGAAAAGGGCCCAAGAGAACACAGAGTCCCTGGGGAAGGGGCAAATAGGGCCATGCTTTCAGGGCAGACCACCCATGTTATCCTTGCCTGACATCGTCTGATGTTGACAGTGCTAAAGGCATCCAGGGATTGAACTGAATGCCTTACCCCTGCTCATCTTTTGCTTTTTCTCAAAAAGGTGGGCAATTCCCAGCAAGGAGACCTCCAGTAAGGTTCTGGAAAGGTTTGACCCTCTTGTTTTAGAGACCATCATACAACTGCCACTAACTTAGTTTTCACGTTTGCAGCTACAGAGCTAAACCCGTTGATGAAGGATTCAGCACTCTCGCAAAGGTTTGGCTTCCATGTGCTTAACTTCTGTCATCCTGGGGGAGAGGAGATTGCTTCCGCAAGCCCAGATAAGGACTCCACATTCCTGGGATATTACTTCCAACCCTAGCAACTGCAACCATGTCCTCCTCAGAGGCAAGGTGGGCCCAGCCCAGCCCCAGGACTGTAATCTACCCTCCAGCCCTGCAGCCCTCGATACCTTCTTGATGTTGGCCAGGATGCTGTGGCCATCCACAAAGGCATCCCCCGAGGTGATGCTCTCATCACCAGTCAGCATCTTGAAGGTGGTGGTTTTGCCTGCTCCATTGAAGCCCAGAAGGCCAAAGCATTCCCCTTTGCCGACTGCCAAGGAGATCCTGTCCACTGCCAGCAGGGATTCCCGGCTGTCGTAGACCTGGTGGAGACCAACGCACAAGCCAAGGCTGTCATTACCTGACAGCTCAGCTAGAGGTGGCTGTAACAGCTGCACAAGGACCATGATTCAGCAAGCAGCTCAGGAAGGGCCATGCCCTCTTCACCTTGGTTAGCTCTTTGATGACCAGAGGGCTGCTGAGAGACGACAGAAGTTCTGGTGGTGACTCCAAAACCTTCTTCCTCTCATCTGCCACGTCCCGGTCCTCTGGCAGCACAGACACCCTGTTCAGGAGTGCCACCTAAACACAAGGGAGAAAAAACACTCTTGGATGCTGTGGGACAAACAGGTTCCTCCAGTGCCCTCAAC
Source organism: Psilopsiagon aymara (assembly GCA_024733675.1). Lineage (NCBI taxonomy): Eukaryota > Metazoa > Chordata > Aves > Psittaciformes > Psittacidae > Psilopsiagon > Psilopsiagon aymara. Next base: position 7,536 of record JANRGW010038015.1, on the reverse strand, counting down.
CTAGATAGGGTCCGTCCTATAGGATAGGATCAGCCAGCTCTAGGGATGCCTCAGTCCCTTTGCCAACCCATACCCTCAACAGGATTACTCCCCCCAAGCATCCTGCTCCAGGGATGCTCCCTGTGAAGATGATTTGGAGGGCCTGTCTCCAGCTCACAGGGACTCCTGGGCTTGGTTTGTTGGGCACCTTACTTCTCCCTCCCGCCACTTCAGCTCACCCATTTCCGCCGCCTGCAGATACCACAGACCAAAGTTCTCAGTCTCCAGAGAAGGTTTGTCTCAATGAGGAAAAGGAGGAAGAGGAAGGAGAAACCCTGAATGGTCAGGGAGGTCAGGTATCGTCCAATCCCAGGCGTCTCCCAGGAAAAGTAGTTCATCTGATAACTGATATCTGAGCAGGGGTGGAACAGAATCAAGACTTGGATCACGCCACACTCTGAGGAGGGACAGATAAGCTCCAGAGAAAGCTGTGAGCCCAAAGCTTTGCTAGGTTCACGTCCATCCCAGCCCACAGCTCTTTCCAATGCTTCCCACCAAAGGATTCAGATCTGGAGGGGGTGCAGCAGAAGATGCCCAGTGGGGGCACACAGAGGAGATCAATCCCTGTGACTGGGATTTCTTTACTTGTCTATGAAACTTCTCCTAGCCCCCATCTCCTCCAAATCACTACTAAGGAAAAGACTGGATCACCTGCAAGTGTCAAACACTGCCCAGTTTTTGCATTAAAATGGTACCTGGAGCTACTGCCCAGTTTGGGGTAGAGGCCCCATGACACTGCCCGGCCCCACCATCCACCCCAGAGACTCCCCAGTGTGGCTATGGTGGAATGGGCAGGTGAGGACCAACGCAGAGACTCACTGAACGCCCTGCAGATGAAGACAGCTTCAACAGAGGAGGTACAAAACTGAATGAACTCATAGTTCTGGTAGAAGTCACTGATGCATTGGCCCAAGCAGTAATTGGGTAAGACAAGAAAGACTTTATCCAGAGTTTTGGAAAGGTCCACCAGGCCCAGCTCTGAAAAAAGAACACAGGAGGATTAACAGATTAGAGTTAGCTGGTTTTAGAGAAAGACCCTAACACTTCCAAGTTCAGAAGGAAAATCAACACATTTTGTCATGTTAAATGGGTGATAATGGACCGTCATAGGTTGGGATTTTTGCTAGTGTGGGGACAGCCCTTGACTGAAAGTCCCCTTGGAGGCTGGATCATGGTGATGGCATGGTGCAGTGCTGGGCAGGCACGGAGGACAGTGACTCACCTGGGATGCTCATGATGGTGACTGCAAGGAAGGTGGCTGTGCCTGAGAGGATGTTGAAGATGGTGAGGCGGGTGTAGGCCGTGGCTGCCACCGAGAAGAAGAAGCTGAGGAGGTACATGAGGGGGATGATGGCCCAGCCATAAAGGAGGAAGATCAACATCACATCAACGAGGTGGCTATCTTGGGTGAAGGCTTGCACGTCAAAGGCTTGGAATATCACCTGGGACACAGTTATGTGAGGAGATGCACATTTGTCTTCACTGCAACTGATGTAATCCTGTCTCAACAGCCCAGCAGCAAGGTAACAGCAGCACTGCACTGACCCAGATAAACCCCCCTAGATGGCTCCCAACACCAGCCCATGCTTGCCCCAGACAGAAACCTCCTTTCTCATACTGGGATGCAGAAGAGCAGATCAGAGGAATTCCTCTCCATGCTCCCATTTACCTGAGGTTTTCTAGTGCCCACACCCAAGTGTCCAGGTGCCAGAGGTTGCACTTAACTGGCCAACCAGCTTTCTTACTGATCTCTATTAACTGAGGCAATGCCAATGGCCTCATCCTTTTCCCTGCACCCCCACACATCCCAGCCCTCCCAGAGGAGCAGCATCCAGAGCTCCCACCCAAGGAGAGGACAGGAGGGTGCCAGAGCTGACTCACCAGCATCAGAGCACAAGGGATGAGGAAGTTGATGATGTCCCAGAGCAAGGCAGAAAGCCAGAAGTTGACCACATAGACACCGCTGACGAACTGGACGTGCTTGGCCTTGATGGCGCGCTCGCTGACCAGCAGCAGGGCGAAGGTGCTGGCGAGTGAGGCCATGCCGTACAGCAGGTTGATGGCAATGGCAAACCCAGTCTGGCCTCTGCAGGGACAGCAGTGGGGCAGGTCAGGACAGGGATGACTAGACAAACTGAGGCTACACAGGGACAGCACACCTAAGCCGTGCTCCTTATGGAAGCTAAGCTCACCCAGTATGCAGAACATCCCACAATAGAAATGCTCCTCAGTAAGATAAACATCTCCCACACACAGCTCACCCAGTACACCACAAACCTTCACCATGCCTCTGTGGGGTCCCACACATGTCCCCTCAGGTACAGGTGAGGTTCAGAGACCCTGGATGCAGAGGGCCATACAGTCCCCGCTGCTCTGAGCACTCAGGGAAAACCAATCCCAATCAGTATCTAGAGGGGAATACCCAAGCCCTGAGCTATGTGCATGGGGCCAGGCAGGCAAGTAATCTACAATTTTGCCCTCCAGACCTCCAGAGTATAAATCACAGCTATGTTTGGGTATGCGAAGATTCAGCCTGGCTTCTCCACTGACACATAACCAAGCCAAGTTGCCCCCACCGAAGACATGATCCCAAGCAGGAAAGCAAGCACTGTGCCATCAGACATACTCCATGAGCTGGTCTTTGGCCTTCTCAGTGATGTTGCGGGGCTGTGGGTAGTTGGTAACTGTGATGGAGGCATTGGGGCCTGCCAGTACCCTGAAGACAGCGTTGTCAGCCAGCATCAGGGCTGTGGCAGGGGAGTGATATGCCTGGTTGTTGAAGAGTGCAGTGACCACCGTGCGGTTCCCAGCTCCTTCAAAGGAGGCGGCTGCAATGTAGTGCTCATTGAAGGCTCCCCCTTCCTCAGAGGCTCTTTGGATGAGGTACTCCTCCAGGCCACCTGCCAGACACCACAGCTCTTGTGAGCGAGATCCACCACTGTGGACAACTGGAAAAGACCCCACGCAGCCCCCGCCCTGGTGCCCCACCCTAGCCCCAGTGATGGCCATGAACACAGGGTTATAGAAAACACAGCTCTGCTCAGGTGAGGAGGGGTTGTGCCAACTGTGGGACTGAAGTTTCTCAGAGTTCCTGAAACTTTATCCCACTTTTGGCATAATAGAAATATTCAAACTTGTCCACTGTCTGATGTCTGTTGCAGGGGGCTGAGATACTAAGGATGACTTTGAATTCTGTTCAAACTGAGTATTTCTGCAGTTCTTTCACCTGGTAACATTTGTTTGGAGCACTTCTTGAGCTCTAATTTCAGGGGCTACCAGTTACTTGGTTCAGTTAATTAATGAGTCTATTCTGAACAGAGCATTTTCAGTGAGTGGAAATATGACAGGAGACCTTGCAAGCTCTTTGAAACCTGAATTTTGCTGCAAGATCTAGTTCTAGTCACATCAGATAACTTCATACTTCTTACCTATATGCCCACTTAGATGAGCTCTGAGGCAGAAGTTCTTCCCTGTGAGGGTGCTGAGGCACTGGCACAGGGTGCCCAGAGAAGCTGTGGCTGCCCCATCCCTGGCAGTGTTCAAGGCCAGGTTGGAGGGGGATTGGAGCAACCTGGTCTGGTGGAAGGTGTCCCTGCCCGTGGCATGGGGTTGGAACTGGATGAGCTTTAAGGTCCCTTCCAACACAAACCACTCAACGGTTCTATAGACTCTCCCACACAAGGAGACAGGTCAGATCTGCTGCACTTTGACCTAAGCCACCCACACCAAGGGACCTCCAAGAGAAGTGCATGGCTCCTGCACACTGCCCCCAGGCATGGCCTGTTCTGCAAGTGCTTCCTGATCCCTCCTCACCCAGCACCTCCAGCGGTGACTGGCGCTGGGCATCCAGCAGGTCCACATACTGCTCAGCCAACCTCTGTGGCAGAGCTGCGGTGGCCTGGACGCTGAAAGGCACGATGGTCTGGCCATAGGGCTCCAGCGTCAGCCGGAGCAAGGACGAGTCCCTGGGCCCTGGGAAAGTCTTGGCCACCACGAGGGCAAAGGCAGTGAAGATCAGAGGCACGAGGAACTGCGCTGCCACCATCTTCCAGTTGCGCCAGCTGTACATGGCTCGCTTCATAAACATGGCGTAGAACTGCTGGCAGCACAGGTAGAACTGGGGGAGGAGAAGTCAGGTTAAGTGAGCCCCACCAGACACATCACCCCAGGCAGCTGATGGGGGAAATGACCCCACAACCACCTGCACATAGCCCATGAGCCCACAGCAGAGCCTGCTCTCCATCCAAGCCTGCAAAGACATGAGCAAGGCAGCTGCTTGATCATCAGACTCCATGGCTTCCCAATGGGATGCTGTCACTTTGGGATCTCAGGTGTTAAAAGCAGCCTCAGCCATGATGTTTATCTTCCTCCACCTCTCAGTGCTTCAGGTTCACAACAGGATTAGTGCAACACAGCTGTTTGCCCATGCAACCAGCTGAGGTGCTTGGGAGCAACCAGTGATTGCAAGCACCTTCTTTGCTCTTTAAACCCATAAACATCTTTCTCTCCTTCTGCCTTGGGGATGTGCCCTTAAGAAGCATGAGGAAATTCATCACAGGCACATAGGCAGTGGGCAGTGAAGAGCTGCCAGGGATCTGAAACACAGCCTAGCAAGGGAAGGGAGATGGTTTTTCTCATCTTGCTGCTGGAAATCCCAAGTGATGGAGCAAAAACCACTTTAAGCCACCTGGGACACCTTCAAGAGCACTTCTGTAGACCTCAAGATGAAGAGGATGGTAGTGAGCAATGCCAACAACCCTAAAAATAATTTGCCCTAAAGATGCAGATTCTAATTTGTCCTTCCAATTCAATTTTCAAACCATGCTCAAGACCAACCATGGGGGAGGCTCCACCAGGTAACCCTGCTCCGAAGCCCCCCTTCCCATGCCCTATCCCTGTTCCTGCTGCACCTGTATTCACAGCACTCACCCCAGTGTTGAGCTTGATGCTGGAGCAGTCCTCAGTAATGAGAGCCCCACTGTCATCCGTCATGTCTGTCATGCCACTCAGGCTGCTGGAGTCATCCATGGCCCAGTCATTGGAGCGTCTCTCGTGCTGGTACTGGAGAGCAGGCAGCTGGATGGCCTGGATATCCATGCTGGAGTCCACAAGCTTCCCAACCCTGCGCGAGGAGAAGTGGGTGATGAAATACAGTCCCAGACAGGCTCAAGCTGTTCTTAAGCTGGGGAAAACAAACCCAAGACACAAAACCCAATGTGTGCCCTAGGGAGCTGCGTAGAACACTGAGGGCACCAAAGCACATGGGGACTGGTCACCAGCAGATGACATCCCACCAGGGCCAGCCTCCCCCTGCCTACCTCAGGAAGACTTCCTCCATGGTGGTGACAGAGGCGCCATAGCTGGCGATGCCCAGCTCCTCCCGCCTCTGCTCCAGCTCTGTGAACAGGGCCTCAAACCTGGACAGAGAAGCAAGGTATTAGATGCTGATGCTCATGAGAGGAGGCACTCCGAGGTTAAGACCCTCTGGGCATCAGTCCTGCAGCTGGTTTGAGTCCTGCAGCCAACTCTGGGGATACCTGCAGCACTGAACACCCCACTCTCCCTGAGAGCAGCTTCTGGGCTCTATCTTCTGCTCTTTCTTGCCACAGGCAGCCTCAGCTATCCGCAGATCTGATTCTGGAGCTAAACCAGCCTGATACACACCACAGCCATCACCAGCTATCAAAAACCAGTGCACAGGCAGTGACATGGTGGCCACGGCGGCACAAGAGCAACACACCAGCAGACACAAGGGAGGAACCAAACCCCATTTCCCAAGACCAGCACTGATGCAAAGAGCAGCTCCCCTTTTCAGCAAGCCCACGAGGACAGTGTGTGCCCCAGTGTGTGCAGAACCATTAGGGTTGGAAGGGACCTCTGGAGATCATCTAGAAGAGGGGACCCAAGATGAGGACAAGCAGGGGATGATGCTGTTACCTGTGTGTGCTCTCCTTGGGCAAGATGAAGGACAGTTCTGCCCCGGCATTGCTCTCCATGGTGGCATTGGGCACATACTGACAGATGAGACGGGAGATCTCCCCGAGGTTACAGTAGGGCTCCTTCACCATCACCATGTGATATCCTGCCCCTGGACAGAGGCACAAGAGAAGGGAGAGGAAGGTAAATCACAGCCCAGCCTGGCCCCATGGTGCTGGAGCAGAGGGAGGCTGAGGCACCACAGAGCATCGATGGCTTTGCCTGGGCTATGGACATGATGCAAGAGCAAGCATGGGGATGAGCCTCAGAAGTAACAGAACAACACAATGGGTAGCAAGCAGCCATAGACAAGGAGCAGTGGGTCCCGCTCCCTGTCCTGTAACCGCCTCCTGCTCATTCTTGGCATGGAGAAGACCTCAAGCACATCCTGCCTGCTCCCCCCTTACCGTATTTACGCTTAAGGAAAAGTGAGGAGCCACAGCACTGCAGCTCGCCCTTGGCCATGATAGCGATGCGGTCCCCCAGCAGGTCAGCCTCATCCATGAAGTGGGTGGTCAGCAGGATGGTGCGGTTGCTCCTCTGCTGCTGCAGAAGGTCCCACGTGGCCCTACGAGAGGCTGGGTCCATCCCCGATGTCGGCTCATCCAGCATCACCACCTGCACACAAGAGATGGGTGCTGGCCAGAAAGGGATGGGAGAGGCACAGCAGTGCAGGAAGGGGCAAGGCCAGGGCCCACAAGGAGCCTTGACCTCACCCTCTGCTTGGGGGAGCAGCTACCAGGCAGCAGAGCTGCCCCACAGCCTCAGGGTGTAGTCCTCAGAGTTGTCCCCTCTGTGAGAGTGTTCCTGCCCCTTCCTCACTGTCCCAGCATCTCCCACTGGCTCACCAGAGGTGAGGAACAACCTCAGAGACACTCTTAGGACCTACACTGGCCCCAGGGAGGAAGGTTTGAGGTCAGCCTCATGGAAGATGCTTGCCTTGGAGTCCCCAATGAGAGCGATGCCAATGGAGAGCTTGCGCTTCATCCCACCAGAGAGTGCCTTGGTCAGGGAGTGGCGCTTATCCTCCAGGTTGAGGATCCTCAGGATGTGGTTGATCTCCTCGGGGCACTTGGAGGGTGGGTACCCCTTCAGCTGCCAGACAGGGGAAGGGAGGGTTAAGGCTTCCTGCAGGGGACACTGAAGCTGGCAAAGACCCTTCCCACCACACCAGCCACCAGCAGTTAAACCCCACCACGCTGCCTGGTGGGAAAGTGAGGAAGCACGGAGATGGATTCCTGCCCAACCCTGAAGGAGCTGGCACAGTTCGCATGGTGGTTTCCACTGAGCCATACTGCCTGTGACCCTCCACTCCTCCATCAGCCAAGCACGGAGCTCCTGCCTGCAGATGAGGTGGAAAGAAGAGGCAAGGGATGTTCTGCTTTTGATAGAATCAGAGAGTGGTATGGGTTGGAAGGAACCTTGAAGCTTATCCAGTTCCAGGCCCCTGCCACAGGCAGGGACACCTTCCACCAGACCAGGTTGCTCCAAGCCCCATCCAACCTGGCCTTGAACACTGCC
>JANRGW010038013.1:0-23105 GCA_024733675.1 Psilopsiagon aymara | reverse complement strand
CAGGATCAGAGGGAAGAAAAGGGGGGAAGTGAGTGAACAAACTGCGTGGCTGATTTATGGCCTAAACCACGACAACATGTATGGCTTGGAAGAGTCACTCTGTGTTGCCCACTGCACATAATCATAGTTATGCAGGTGATTATTGAGTAATTGTGTGCAGTGGGCTACATGCAGTAGCTTCTGAAAGCATGTTGATGTTTTACTAACCAGCACTTTCCTATGCTGTAATTATTCAGAGAACAATAGACCTCTGCAGAAGAGAGAGGAGAATTGGTTTAGATCCTGATACTCAGAGGCATTTGACTGTAATCACGTGATCACACTCAAGGATTGGTCTGTTCTTGTGAGTTGTACAGCTATCCCATAATGACTTACTGACAACAAGCTAATTAATAATGGGTTAGAAATTATGCTCAGTGTATGAAGAAAAATCACATTTTGGAAAAGGCAGAAAAGTAGAGAGGAGAAATCTTATCAGGTGTGTCCTCCACTAACACTGGACATACTGCACATCAAATCCTCTACTTCTATGTTAATCACCCTACTCATTAAGCAGTAGGAGCTGATTAAACAGAAGTCACTCAGGGATTTTGATGATGGAGGTTGCATTAAGTTCCAAAGCAGATCAAATTAGATGGCTGGATAAGTATTTGCACACATTAAAATTAACTAGCCCTTTCTTCTGTAAAGATGCAGGCAACGTCTTTCTGGATGCAGCCCAAATCAGCATTTCACATTTAGTTTTCACATGAATTGTTCACTTATATTTCTAATACGGCAGGTCTGTGGCTACAAAGAGATGATATCACATTAAAAAGTCATGAATACATATGCATTAGGTAGGTGTAGAGCTTGACAGGCATACGGCAGACTGGCCCTTCTAAACAAATACACATGGAACAGTTAGAGTTACATTTTGTGCTGCTATCAGGTTCAGGAGTCATTGAGATCTAAATCATTTGGCATGTTGTCAGTGTCCCAAGTCATCCAAACCCTGTGTATATCTGAGTAACACATTAATATCAGTGCTGCTGCACTTCACAGCATGGGTTATCAAATCTTGCAGTGTCATTTCAGGTGCCAGAGTTATGAAAACCTATTGTGCCAGCTTGGTTGCTATTAGATAACCCATATGCATAAGTATTATTTGCCAGTGTTTTCTGTACTGTTTTCGACATGCTGAACATTCAGGGATCCTACTGAAATCTCTGGAAGCTGTAAGTCTTCTACACCCTTGAAAAGAAAAGGAGGTGCTTCTAGCACTTTCATCACAGAACACTCATCTGTGAGTGGTTGTCAGCAGGAACACTTAACACCTTCATCCGAATTGGGAATAGGACTTTCTGGTGTGGTTTTCTCATAGGCAAATGTATAGGAAGCACAAAGTAGGAATAGAAAGATTTGCCTTTGCTAAGACTACTTCTTTTGTTACTTCCTACATAAGTATATCCATGTGCAATCATGGGCACCCTCCGTCTGTGTCAACTTAGCCAGTAAATCCATATAACAGGTCAGTATTGTCCTGTGTAGCATGATTAAAAACAAAATAGCAACAGAAAAAGAAAAGGGGGAAAATGCAGTTATTGGCATGATCAGGCAGCAAAGAAGGGGGGGGGGGGGAAGAGAGCAATAATAAAGCTTTATCATTTCTTTCCTGCAGAAGGAATTGAAATGCCCTTTACCCTATCAGTTTTAGACAGACAGATGACAGATGCCCTCAGTCTAGAAAAGCTCTATAATATTGCATTATCATTATGACTTCTTTAGAGAGGATAACATTTCAACTATTAAAATTACTTGCTTTGTCCTGGCTCATTGTTAATGACCTACTTTATCACCATCAGTAACCTGAATAATAATGCTCCCACTAGATATGGTAATCAAGACTTGATTTGCAGTCTGAGCTAAGTCTGGCTGCCATTGTTGGAGTTTCAGCTGGTTGGAGATGAGGAGTGACTTCCAAGCTGTTCATTTGTTCTTTCTTCTTTAAAATCTGGCTAGGAACAGACCAGTATCACCTCATTAGTGCATACTTGAATCTTGCTTACTGCAAAATAAACCTATGTAATACTTCTGAGATGAAACCTTAGGTAAATCCCAATCTATGCGGATTTGCTGTCAGACTACAAGTAGCTGACCCAGTCAATGGCTCCTGACAGATATCAGGAGCTGGGAAAACATCTTCCTGGAAGAAAAACATCTCTTCACAATGTTACTCAAAGTCTAAATAGCCCAGCGACTGGACTGATTGCTGGGCCCATCAGAGATTTCAGGTTACTTTGCATGTTGTACTCTACTTCTTGAGGAAGATGCAGCTGAAGTTTGAAGCCCAACCTTTCGCACTGTATATTTACACTTTTTGTTTCTATTATGGCCAGACAAAAGAAATGGACTTCAGGGGAAATAAGAAAACCAGTGTTAGATCAACAGAAAGTGTCCTTCCAAATATTTCCTCTGTAACCAGAGGAAATGGATATTTGGTCTCTTGAAAACAGTCTGCATTTCATTCATTTGCATCCTATTAAATGCGAGCTGCTGTATGAATTTGGCTAGATGGAAGAGAACACGTGATTTCATTCCCTTCTGCAAAAGGTCTCAGGAGAGTTTAATTGTAATGAAAATGTAAGAGACCATGAGAAGTAGTTCTGCTTTCTGGATTTTGCTAGACATGCCTCCAGCTGCTCTTCTTCTAACAGAAAAGCTCTTCTGGACAGCTGGTGTTAGCAGCATTAGGGAAGAACAGATACATCCAAGCGGATGTCATCTCAGTCACTTCTACCCTATAGCCCCTGGCCAGCAACAGAATAGAGCAGTTCTCTTGGCAAAGAGAGCCAAGGCATTTGAAAATATCCCCCGAAGCTGGGTTTTGCCCCCTCTTTCTAAATGCAACTGGAGCAGAATCCGAGATTAAAGTTCTTCATACACCTTTCTCATGAGCATGACTGATTCCTCCACTCCTCCCACTCCTGTGGTACTCTAGTCTGGGTCTGTTCTGCACTAACAACTTTATATAGTCTGGCTTCTGGGGTGAGTCTGTAAATAACTACCTTGAGTTAGGCAGAACACTGGGAGCTGACACTATTAAGAATATATTATTTATTGATCGCACTGCTACCAGAAGAGTGGAAAAACAAGTTCCAGTGGAGCTAAAAATAAAGTAAACTAAAATAAATAATATATAAAACAAAATAAAATGAAAAAAAATTAATATGATGTAATATAATAGTGCTGATGAGGTTTCATTTGGCAGCCAGATCATTCAAATATTTTCATTGGTAAAAGGAGATGTAAATCCACAACCAATTCTGTAGTAAAACTTCAGGAAGGTCCTGTCTAGTTAAATTATCTTTTCAGAGAAATTACTGCAGTCTGCAAAGCCACAAACAAAATATGCGCTGGTCCTTCAGAAATCATGTGACCAGACTGCAAATTAGTCTGAACTTCAAGGTAAACCACAAACACACCATGCCATCCATTCCCTCTTTTGCTGCAATGAAGATGTCTGAGCAGTTTTAAAGAGGAAAGAACAATGGAGATGAAATTGCCCATAGATAACAGGAGAGATACTGGCATGCTGATCAATGAAAATAAGCCAGTGGTTTAACGTATTATCCAAGGTACTTCAGATCAAAGTTTTACAAAGTGATAGGCAGTTCCAGTCTGAGATTTGAGAGCTCTCAGAGAGGCCAATGTTTCTTATGTTGCCCTTCTAACATGCAGATATTTTTTTCCATTCCATCTCATTAGTAGGAATAGGTCTTAGCACTGAGCATCTGCTACTGTATTTTAAGCACAGTAATCAATAATCAGAAAACCTTAGTGGCTTCTCAAATAAATTCATCTAAAAATAAGGGTAGTTCTGAAATCAGATTTAGCTGTCTCTAGTCCACTGAACTACTTGTGTTAAGAAAGTGAGGCTGATTACCTTCTGCCTTCAAACAGGATTGAAAGTTTCATATGTCCTTCTGCAACAAGAGATGTGCTTTGAAATCTGAATGTCCCAGACTTAATCCTTACAGATCATGTCTGAAGCAGCATGTTACAGGTATATGTAATCTGCATTCCTGACCCCAAACACCCTCTAAATTCACATCCTCCAGATACTCAGATCTGCTTTTGGCACGGTCCTGTAAATTCATACTTACTAGGATCTAGAGAGATCCTCTAATCCACCTGCCTGCCCTCAGACACAGACTTCATTCCCTCTTCTGAACAGATACTGCAAGGCTCACCAATTTGATGTTGCTGAACACCTCAAGGGCTCTGTTCCAAGAATAAGGAGAAACAGGTGCTTTATTTTAGTGAGAGGGTTCAGATTCTTCTGAAATGAACAGTGTATCAATCAGCAGCCTCTTGTTCTTATAAAGGTCAGAGAGAGTGCGACAGTGATTTCTACAGCAGTAGAGTGAAAGAGCTTGGACCACCTCTTAGGACAGTGAGAATATGATTTGAACCACAACACACTTGAAATTGCTCCCATACTGAAAAAGAACGAAGGATGTTGGTATGCAGTGGTGACTAACAGGCCTATGAAATATCATCCTATTAGTGTCAGTAGGATCAGGACAATGACAAGCCACAAAGAGCCTATGGGAAATTGGCTACAACAGAAATCATTCCGTTTAGAGTGGCTGATGGAGAGGAGCCACTGTTTGAGTTGCTGCATTTGTTCTTGTAAGTATTTCACAGTGGCTTTTTCCAAAGCATTAAAAAAATGTGATAGTCATCACTCATTAATTGCTCGTTACAAATTGTTACAGCAATTTGAGTCCAGTCAGCATGTATGAGCCAGTCTTTAAACACTGGCATTATTAGTTGTACATATTACTTATTAATTAGTGCACATTCACACATTTGCCTTTATTGAGCATCTTCTGCTGAGGATATTAGACTTTAGAAAAGCTGCTCATCTGAGGCACAGATATACCCCAGTCAGCATATTCCCACTGGGCAAAGCTCATTAATGAATGAGAAGCTCTGGATTAGCATTTTGAAGCTAGGCATGGAAGTGACCAGCTAGGAGTAGCTGACTGAAAATCAAATCACACTTCCTCACAACAGGAGGATGCAGCTGCATGCTCTCCATTCCCCTGTGAGGATATTCAGCTTCATCACAATCTGACAGGTATTTTTTAAATAACTTGAAAAATTTTTGTGGTAAGAACAGGGGAGAGGGGAATTTGTCAAGTCAAGGAAATGACAGTGTTAGAGGTGGCTAGAGTACAGTCAGTCTTAAGACTGCGTTTGCCTGGACACCTCAGGAAGATTTTAAGCTCCTTGATGGGAGCAATTTTAAAGAGGATAATATTATAAAAGTGTTCTCAAGCAGAAAAGCCCTCTATGGCACAGAACTTACATAATGCTGAGTAAGCTTTTCTGAGGAACAAAACAAAGGGAGAATTGGCAACAAAATGGACCTACAGCAAACTATTAATCCCTGGTGGAGAATCCGCAAATGCTTGTGAGCATTTGTGATGTAGAATTTATAGATGTCTATTCCAAAGGAAGTTTTAGATTCTGGCAGTTCCATGGAGGAACAGAAAGATGCACTAAAGACCATTCTGGGCTGGGAGTGGTGTGTCCTCCGCCTTGGTTTAGGAAGATGAGTGTCCCACTGCTGTCAATGGAGAGAAGTTCTGAGAGCACCCCAGAGCCCCTTGCACTGCTTAAAGTGAAGTTTTATGCATGTTTCCCCAAATAATCTCTTACCCTTGTGGGTTGGCCACCTCCTCAGATGACTGTTAGGAGGAGGCAAGGCTCACCTTCTTCTTGTCTGTACTCTAGCTTTTACAAAATGAAATTTTAAAGTTTCTGGGGTTTCTGACAAACTCAATGCTTTTTCTCTCATCTTGGAATCACAGGTGGAAGATGCAGATTTCCCTGGGTGTCCTAGTAAACATGCCTGTATCTGCACAATGAAGACTATTCTTGCTCAGCTCAGGAGCATGACCTGGCATCTTACTGAACTGCAAATATCTCAAATGCTGATTTAAGAGTTCCCCTTTATTTTGGACTCTTTGATCCAGCTAGGGCATTACATTACATACACTGACTACAGCACCATCTCAGTATCTTGACTAAGAAAAAATCTCAGATCGGACACATGGGTGATGCCAAGGCCTACAGTCAAATCTCACATCGGACTTAGACATTGCCTAATGAGTTTTCAGTTTAAGCAGATAAGACAGAAAAAGGGTAGGAAAAAGCCTGCTTTTCCTCCTATATTGCTATATTTATTCTGTCAGACAGAAAAAAGGATACCGTGGCTGACATAAAAACCCATCAACTCTAGGGGCATGTTTGTTGGTGTCAGGGTGGTGCTGTTCATGGGGCCAGCAGTTAGTGAGGTCTTGCATGTCCTCTAGTGGCCAGCACTGTAAGATGGGAGCTGGAGGGAAGAAATGCAGCTTTTCTGGAAAGAGTCAGATAATAGATTCCTCAAGCACTGTTTTGGCTTCCTACAGAGACAAGCCTGGACAGTTCCAGATATTTTCATCTTCTGTTAAATTCAGCGCACAGTTACCGTTATGAGCCCTTCTAAGAAGCTGATCATTCACAGCATGAATCCTGTACTGCAACACTCAATAAAGCAAAGTGCCTCCCATTTCTGTGAGAAGGAGAGAAATAATGCTCTTACATTTCAGTAGGGGCCGTAAAGAAGACCTGAAAGTGCTTTGGTGCCAGGCTTCTCTGAGTGCACAAGCACAGAGCCCTGGCTCAGTGTGACTGCCTCTCCACTTTTAGTGAGATCAGATAGTGAATGGGCAGGGGGTCTGAAATAGGGCCCATCTCTCAACAGGGAACGTCTTGGTCGTGCACATGAAGTAGAAAGTTTGAGGGAAGTTCATTTTAACACATGGATCACAACAGTACATTTCACCTGTCTGACTTAGGAGGAAAAAGTTACCCTCTCTTAATTTTTAGAAGCTATATAATCAATTCAAGTTGCCAGGTGTTGAGAAAGACTGTAAAATTCAGGTGGCAGCTCCATGTGAGAGGAAAGTGATGAACAACTCTAGTTTTATATTTCCTCATAACAGAAAAAATAGATTTAGTCTGAGGAAGCCATGTCTTATTTTTCATCCAAAGTGCTTAAAAATTAGTTCAACTTGAAGTAAATGTTCCAGTCAATTTGGATTTCCACTACCCAACCTGCTTTGTTAGTAATGCAAGAGTAATAGAAAAAATATATTGACAGAGCTGTATCTGCAGAATGCAGAGCACAGCCTGCCTGTGCTCACAGGGAAGACTATTACCGATTGCTACAAGAATGTTTCTCAGAATGGTTTATAAGGCATCAGCAAGTCTTTAATTTAACTGTGTGTCATTATTACATGCTGAGTGTGGTTTATTATTGTACTAATAAACCATAAAGAAAACTCCATAACTTCATTACTACAGCCAATTGCCATGTGCAGTGTTAATTTGCCAACAGATCATTAATTGCCAGTACTCGCTGAAATGTAGACATAAAGCAAAACTATTGGGCAGAGTTTCTTTTCCAGATTCTGTTCTGCTGACAGCAGTAAGACTGAGCACTCACAGAAATAGCTGTGCTTTGCCAGTAGAAAAGCTTAGGTCTCCACCGAACCCAGCAGGGAAGGAAGCCACAGAGGTTTCCAATCCCAGCAGTACTCCACTGACTTCAAAGAAGTCAGTAAAATTAAAGTAAAATCAATGTAGTTTTCAAAAAAAGCCAGATGTATTCTGATCTGAGCTCTTAGAAATGCATGGTTTATACTACTCAAGGAGTTCATAAATGTTAACTGCTCTGGGAAGTGCCATTTTTCCATAGAGGAAAACCAGATGATAACATCTCTTTTGGCTGAAGTAACCCCTTCAATAAAGTGCTAAACTGCATTTTTATATTGTATCATGGGGGATTTATTTTGTACATAAAGTTGCTTTCAGTCCTCTTTGGGCCATCTAATGGACAGTGCCATGCGCATATATAGCTGAATGTTATGGACTCTTTGTGGTTGGCAACATGGTGCCTTGATCATCAACAGACAGACAAGCTTAAGTGTCTTGGGGAAGCTGCTGGAAAAGGAAAATACAGTTTAATGTTGACAGAAATAAAAAATGTTAACACAAGTCCTGCAAAGCAAAATTAAACATTTAAATGTTGGAATAGTGAAATTGCTGAAACCCTCACAAAAATCTCTGATCCTCTAAGAAGTTCACCTTTTGTCTAATTCATAGTGAACCTAAGAACAATGAAATTCCAGATTGTACTCTGGTGAACTGGAAGATTTTTTCCAGTTTTAGAGGAAAGTGCAATGGTCCTGATGCTGCTTGTGGTGTAGATCTTACTTTTAATCATGCCATTACAACAGGGAATTATTTCATGCTTACTTTCTCTGGAGATATGCAGCCCCACTCATTTCAGATGCAAGATGGGGTATATTAAACCTCGTAGTACGTGTTCTTTAAACTCCTAATTAAATTGATGGCACATTGATGTCCTTTTGAGAAGCTTATCTTACACTTTATTACCCAATACAGAAATATGAAAGGACATAAGGTGATAAAAAATACCTGCCACAGTCAATGTGGTTTATTCCTTTAGTTATGCACCCCAGAGGATGAATATCATGGGACTAAGACAGACATGTTAGCAGTATGTTGCTACTCATACCATTCTGGGATGCCCTTGATTCTTGTTCTGGTGAAAGAGCTGATGTCTAACTGGGCAGTGCCTATGTTTCTGATGATGGTAATTTAACACCATGGTCAGCTTTACCCTGAAGCATGTTTCTAATTAGTAGGAGTAAGGCAAGGGGAAAAATACAAGAGAGAGAGTGCTTGAAAGTTTAAGGGCATTAATTGCCTCCCAGCTGTCAGGATAGTAATTAAATTCAGCTTGTTGACTTCAGCTTTGTTGCGATTATGTGAAATTAATCTTCAAACACACTGAAAGCTTCCATTGCTGTTCATTTTAGTGCTGAATCCAGCAAATCCCCAAAAATATGCACAGAAACATTGGCATGCATCTGGCAGTCACACAGCAAAAAATGTCAATTTAGGGAAACGAGATTAAACTTTTTTCCCAGTATGCTTTTTTGTACAATACTTTTTCCCTTTTCTTATTCCCCTGAGCAGGCTGGAGCCATGTCTGTCTCTCTGGAAGAGCAGAAACTCAACTGATAATCTTTTGAAGAGGTCACAAAAGTCCAGTTGCAATTCTTCTCCTATTCCTTAGCTCAAGCTGGATTAGATAAAAAGGATTACTTGGAAATTCCAGCTTTCAAAGAACAAATCCTTCCAGCTTGTTGACTTTTGATTAGCCCTGTCAGCCTCCCTGTGCTATGCATCATGCACAATTAAAAGCAGTTTCTGCCCCAGAAAGCTAGAACTCAAAACTCCCTGCTTAGTATTCAAATTCATTACCTGACTTGTGCATATGTGTCAAAAATTTATGCATTGATGTAGTCAGTGGCAGCTTGCTATTAACATCAACTAGTATGCTAAACTCTTCATATGTGAGGTGTGCATAAATACATTCATGCATTTTCCATCCCCACTTCCAGAAAAAATGTCACTTTTTCTATGAATATATAAATACCCTTGTAAATGCACTTAGTATATTAATTAAATGATGTTCACTCTTAAACTGCAGTGTACCAAGGAATAATTGATTGGGTGGACTCTTACATCAGGCAGAAACAATGTTTATTATCTCTTCTTGCTGCTTTTAGCTACTAGGTTTTGCCTAAAAGCATTAGATCAAATTGGCAGCATGGTTTAGATTTTTTTTGCTAAATTTTGATCTCATCTTTGAGAAGTGGCAAGCTCAGCAGCAAGAATCTCCCACTTTGTAGGGTATGAGGTAATCAGGTATTACATGGTGTGAGAGACCTATGTGGCAAAAATGAACAGTGCATTCTATATTGTTTGGACAAGAAGGTAGTAGAAGAGTAGAAGTCAGTATTGCTTTCTGTCCTGATTAAGGTCACCCACTTAATATTGTTGAGTGGCATCCACTGAACAAGTTACTACAAGTAAACTGAATGCCATAATCTCCTGGGCAGCAAACAGTGCTCCCTTGTACCTGTGTTAACAATGAAGCATCTCCATGGAGGATGCCTTTTCTCTTGCCCTTGGAGCAAGCAGTTGGCACAAGAACTGGGATGAAGTAGTTGGTAGTGCTGAATTTCCTGTATCTTGGATTCCTATTGCAGTAGTCACTGGTAACTGCCTGGCCACTACCAAATGAGGACATCACTGATCCCAGCAGTGTTGCAGACTGTGAAAGGGACCTGGAAGCAGTGTGTTATGCAGTGGAGAACACTAGGAAGGACTAGGATCTGTCTGGGTCCTCATTGACTCCTCAGAAACCTTGCTAGGGCAAATTGTTCCATGGTCTGATTGGCTGACAATTCTGGTATCCTCCCATTTGGATATGTGTCCCCACTTTTCTGTAGCACCTGATTCTCTATGTGGTTAAAGAAGGATACAACCAATATCTGCCTCTTCATGCTGTGTACAAGGGCTTTGTAGGGTATCTTTGGGGATAACTATTTGACATCAGTCTTGATGATGTAGAACACTGATTCTTTTTGCCTTCAAGAGCTACATTCAGCTCTATGATGCTGCACTACAACTTCTGATTTTTGCCTCTAATACAGGATATGCTATGCAAAAAAAATGTCAGCTGTAAGAGGGCAAAGCTCAGTTTTTCAGAACTTGTATTACAAGAAAAGGATTTGCACATGAAGCCAGCTACTGGATGCAAAGCCTGGTTGTTGAGGTCACTTCAGGGCAGAACTCCTAACCTGCTTTTGGAATCATTTGTTTTCCTGCATCTTACTAGATATTGACCTATAGTCTAAATTTGGAGAAGTCTAAATGAAAACTGAAAAGCACTGGGGTACTTTTACCCTTCTGGCAACCCAGAATTCATATGAGCTAAGAATCAGCCATGATGAATTTCAGTGCCATTGGCTATACACCTGGCAGGCATCTGTATGCATATATTCTAGCTCAACACAGCTCTTGGCCTTGTTGTTTGTCAGCTTCTCCCACAAGGAATGAACAATAAGGAATTACTGCCAACAGGTGTAATATTGCAAGACATGAGTGTCCATCAGCAGAAAGACGTGGGACTGGTACCTCAGATAAATCTTTACTTTGTCAACTGCATCCTCCCGAAGTTTAGTTCTGATTTCAAAGGGAAATGCATGCCTTATCCATGTGGTTTTGCACAGTACCAGATGTCTAGGAAGGAAATGATAGTAAACTAATAGAGCTTTGGGAAATTCAGTTAAATTCCCTATATCACAGAACTTCAGGTATGCTCTGCCAGATCATGCAGACCTGGCTCCTGTCCCAGAAAACTTTAGATGTTTAACTAGGGTATCTCAGGACCCTAATTGCTGTATTCTCTCTCTACAACCTGTGAATAGAAAGAAGCTTGTAAAAACAAGGTTTAGCCCACTTCAGGAATGCTATAAGGTTAATTTCAGTAAAGATTGGAAGGCACAGTGTGGAGAGTGAGGGTGCTGAGGGAAGACAAGTCCTGCAAAGTTCATTATGTTCTGAAAGAAATACTGAAATTCCTGGAATTTGTTATACCAAGAGCTGCAGACCCCCAGGGTGAATGCATGCTGTTATTAAACCCCAGTTGTAGCACCTGAGATTGAGGAGCTACCAGACCTCTGCCACCTTTCCACGAGTTCTCACTTTCTGTGCTGCCAGAAGTCCTGGAGCCCAACAAGGAGATTGCAGTCCAGTGTCAGCACGGCACGGGTGGGAGCAGACCACCATGCAGCTGTGTGCTTTTTCCTTCCTGGAGCTGGCAAGATCTGCACTGCAGATATATCCTGGGATCTTCTGGTTGCTGTGGTTCTTAAATACAGCTTCCATCTTACAAGGCTCTTTCTGCCTTTCTTATTAGGAAACAGGAGAATCACTGACCCTAAATTTAACCCTAATCTTAATTCTTTAAACCCAGCAGTTCTTTTCTGAACTGTTTACTTCAGACTTTTCTATTATTTTTTGTGCCACACTGACAGGAGATAGTTCTGGAATATGAAATGTTTTGCAACCATGGTAACGCAATGTGAGTTTCAATGAGTATTTGAAAGTTTTCTGATACTAAAAGAATTAGTTTAGCACAACCTTGAGCATTAGGCTTCCTATAAGATTCCCAGGCTCACCACATTGTTTAAAAGCACGGAAATCATTGACTGATCAGGTAACACTGCAGAGAGTCCCTCTGATACGCTACACAACATTTGCTCCTGCAGCATACCACAGGAACAAGCCCAAAGGAAACTGCCTGTGAAATCCACCAAGCTGCAAAAAATTGGAAGCGTTGTCATTAAAGGATACTTTTGTTCTATTCTGTTGTGGATTTCCTTTGCTTCAGATACACGCTTTAATTTTGCAGCAATCTCTTTTAGTTTGTAAAGAGAAGCAGAAACCCTGTCGAGGACAACAATAAGCAATTCCTCTCTTCTTTTCATCTCTCCACCTTTTGCTCCCTGTGGGAACAGATTCCAGCTTGCTGAAATCAACAATACCTTCACTGTAAATATTACTCACAGTTTACCTCTCTTTCCATTGTCTATCTCTCTCATGAATTTATATCTAATCTTAGTCGTCTTCTTCTGTATTATGCAGAATTAAAGTCTCCTAAGTGCATGAAAAATGGTGACTGTAATGCATGAAAAAAAATTAATAAAGCCAGAAAAGAACATAAAATCAATAATCTAATTCTGACAGCTTGCTTTGTCTCTGTAGCCAGGCTGTAAGGATGTACTAGTGTTTCCCTCTGTTTAAAATTAATTGAACTACTTTATCATATCAGATAAGCGTGCACTCTTTGTGCTATTGAAGTGATAATTATGACATGATAATTACAGTCTGTGGCCAGTCTGCATGATTCTGTGAATGAGTCAGCACAGGCAATTAGTTTGCGGCAGCAACTTCATGTGAATGTGTCCCTGCAGACGGGAGCTGCAGGATAGTTTAGCTGCTTATGTCTGTTCCTCAAGCTTCCTTATTCACAGGAAGGTATTTTTTGTTGTGGTGGTGGTAGGGGTTTGGGGGGAAATTTGGAAGTTTCAGGTTTTAATTTGTTTCCAGTTTGGGTTATGCATTTGGATAAACATGATGATTGCAATAATCACAGACAGAAAATCAGATGTTGGAATGATACAGCTTCCCCATGCCCGATGCACCTTAGAGTGACTCCATTAAAACTGATCAGCCTTGGAGTTTTCTAAATCACCTGTCACTGTAATACTCTCCTGACAGCTGTATGCTCCTCCTGTAACCACTGAAAATGCTCAAGAATGTCCTGGAAGAAGGAAGACAAAACACTTGCTCACAAGGAAATCCATAAGAATCAAATATTGCTGAAGAACTGCTTTTGGTTTTGGCAAGCTGAAAGCATAAGGGTATTTAATCCTAAGCCAATTACAGTCTGAACCAGGAGACAGTGTATAGATAGAGAAATATGCAGATAAGGATAATGGAAGAATTTGGGGAAACATGAAAGAGGACAGTCTCCCAGCATGGAGGTATACTTGTTAGGTTATTCGCTTTTAGAGGGAAGGCAGGCGAGAAGAGGGTTGTTTGATTTCTAGGTGTCCTTTTCCTGCATGATCTCAGCTGAAAAAAGAATAATCATTTTTTAGCAAATCAGTAATTCATGCAATAAATAATACACAAGCAATAAATAAAGCACAGTATGGAACAACTGCGTACTAAATGAGTATCATCCATTCTGTGAGCTCATGAGACAGTGGAAGAAACAGTATGTGTTCGTGCAATTAATGATGATACATATCAGTATGATCCAAAAAAAGCTGATTTAGGGCAGCATTTCCTAACTTGGCAGCGTTTAATTTTGCAACCATAATTTACTTTGACTCTGTGTGTAACTATATTTCAGATGTATTATTAATTTAACATGTTTATTTCTAAGCTGGCTGCACCTTCAACACTCAAGTACAAATGCCATAAGATCAGGATGGATACAAGGCAGTTCAGATGGAGAGGACGTATTTTTATTCCCTGAACATTGTGTTATGTTACCATCTGTGAAATTTCTGAAAAGGTGCTATTCCCTCATCCTAGGTCCCTAGTAGATGTGATGAGCTGCAAGGGAACTGAGAGAGAAGGATTTGCATGCAACATATTGCTTCCTGATAAAAGGAACCAACACACATCAACACATGTACAACATGCCACTATTAGGTCTAGATTTGGAGTTCAAAAGACAGATGCTCTGCTCATATCCACAGGGCTCTCTTGAATTTTATATACACTGGGTGAGAATGTGATCTGTAGAGAACCACAGGCTCTTCCGAGGGTTTGTGGGAGACCTTCTGGGAGAGAAAATGCATCCTGTAACTTTCAAAACAAAGGCATTTTTATTTACTGGAGAAGTCCTGGCTTTAGAGTAATCCTGTGCTGTGTTTGTGTCTTAAAGGTCAAAACCAAACTGGATTGTCACATGCAGCAAAAGTGGCATCTGTTTGGGTAACACCTAACAGAAATCCCCCTGAACACGTAGTACCTAAGCCCCAACAGTTATAAGAATAGCTCAAAGATCCATGTCAGTTTTGTTTTCAATAAGTAATCAAATTATTTACTTTGTTCTCTTCATGTGGCTGCAGTAACATTATAAAAATCGTCTTCCCTCTTCTCCCCCCACTGACACACAAAACAAATTGTTGGACTTGACATCCAGGCCCATCTTCACTTGCACTTTCACATCCATTTACATAACTGGATATGAATATTGATAACTTCTCTATCTGACACTCTGCTTTTTAAGAGGTTTTGACCTGGAAAAGAATCCAAAATACTGTGCATAAAATTCTAAATGTTAAAATTCTCATTCACCAAAAATAACAGTTCTAGCTTCCCAGTTCCTTCCCTGAACAAAGAGAGGAACAAACAGAAAAATAGTAGAACCAGAGAAATGTTGGCTAGAAAGGACCTCTGCTGGTAGGGAATTCAAACTCCTATTTGGAGCAGGAATATCACCAGCAAAACCAATAAAGCTCTCACAAAGCAGAGATGCTCCCTATTTGTATTTTATAATTATGTATGCTCATTCGCTTCATACAGTAAAACAGGTTTCTGTGTTACTGGGGAAACCATAGCCTAGGAACAGAGTGCAGCACTACAGGTTTTGGCAGAGGAGCTCTGAGATGTGAACACTGGCGTACCACCATGTGCAGAAAGCTGGTTTTTATCTCAGCTGTCCATCTGGTTGGAGTAAGCAGGAATCAGCATAAGCTCAGGTGCACAGCTGTGAGCCAGATGGTCTGGAGTCTATCAGCCACTCAAGGCTGCTTTATGTCAGTGTATCACACGTGGACCTGAAGGAAGGAGGAGACCCAATATGTGTCCCTCATCTCTGATTCTGTGGTACGTGGCTGGAGGGCTGCAATAAGTATCTGGAGCTGCTTGGAAAGGGCCATGAGCTGCCTGGGAACGACACTTTATTGGAGATGGAGCAGGAGCTGGACCCCTTTTGTGTGTTCTAATCATGTTATGCCAATCAAACAGATGCATGGGGTCCCTGGAACTCTGTAAGGAGTTTTCTTGAAGTAGGCACTGTAGAGGGTGACCATGAGGTTCCCTTTTGGGGTTCCCCTTCCCAAATTCCAGACCAGAGGAAAGAAGTTTTGCAGAACTATGGAGAAACTACCAGAGTTGCCCTTTGCAAGGCAGCTCTGAAGGCCAAGTGACCACACAAGTCTCCAAAGGCTACCTAGCCTTCTCTGCCCATTGGACTTCATTCCCATATTGTTGTAGGAGCAGCCCTGGTGATGATGAAAACTGTAATCCTTTCTTCAAGCTCAGTGGTGCAGAGAAAAGCATTTCAGCTTTCATGCATGGGGGAAGAATGAGACATGAAGAGCCATGTGTTTCATGGCACAGATCGTTGCCAGGTAGCTAACATGTAATACATAAAAAGGAGCAGCTGTGTTGATTTCAGCAACTTGTTTCAGGTTTTAGGGCAATAGTGTCATCATAAAAAAGACTGCTCTGTCATACAGACTGCATGAATACAGATTTATTCATACTTATAAAACTCTATGCAATGACTGTCTTTGGCATGCCTGTTTAGATGATGTTGAAGAGACTATTGACAGTAGGTGAACTTTTATGGCTATTTCCAGCACAGAACAATGACTCTGACAGTGGCAAAAAGATTGTGTCACTTTGCATCTTAGAATGACTGGGGAGAAGAAAATCAGCGTTCCCTTGCAGAAATGAGGTTTTGGCCAAGAATAAGTGAGTGATGATACATGTCATTCTTTGATTTTCACCAGTGTATGTTTTTGCAAGAGACACAGTAGTGGTGAAAACAGGGCAGTGTCAAGCTGGGAATCAAAATGTCTCTACACAGGGGTAATGTTTAATAGCGCAACTGTTACAAGTGGGGGAAAGAAGAAATATACTGCTGAAGCAACAATGCAGTTTGAACTCTACCGCATGTGGCTAATTGTTCTGATTTTAACTTAATGTGAAATCCAGCCTGTAACTTTGATCCAGTTTCCTAGTTCCTCTCATTATGATTAAAGGAAAACAGGACACATGGCCCCAGTGATGCCCTGCATGGGGTTGCTGCAGGACCAGTGAAATAATCCGGGCTTGCTTTGTGCTCTTTGAATAGTGATTCTTTAAATAATTTATCCTACAATGACATCTGGTGGTTGTTTTTGCTTGACAGAAAGTTCTTGCAGAAATATGTTGCCAAGACTTGCCCAAGGGTGAATATTCCTATGACAATAATTCACTGCAGTTCTACGTTTAGGTGGGAAGTGCAAATGTATTAACAAAAATGAATGCTTTTTCAGACTCTTAACAAACAGCACAGAGCTCCTCCTTGGGGCCGATCACTGTGGCCAGTTGTCTTGCTGGGAATGATTTGATGGTTGAGTATCAAATAGAGAGGCCACTGGTGCATCTTGAAGGTGTACTGGTTCATTCTGAGAGCAGCCATTGTTCACCCAAATATATGCTGTGATTTCTCAGAGACCAAAGCACCCACATACCCTTGTGGCAGCAGAAGTTATGAGCTCAATCAGGAGTGAGCACGTGTCTCTGCTGCAGCCCCAGACCATCACTGTGTTGGGGTGCTGAGCACTCTGCAAAGAGTGATCCCCGAGCTTGTAAACCATGAAATGGCATGAGGGTGGGAACCTCCAAAAGCTGATCCTCTTCCTCATACAACCCATTAAAAAAAACCCTAAAAGACAGAGGAGGTACAAATGACCTTTAAACATCTTTCTTGGAGCTGGGCACCATGCACTGACCGGAGAAAACTGCAACCCAACCTCCTCTCCCAGCTGCAGCTAGGTGCCCACTCAGGTGTGGTCAATTCCCAGCACTCAGCTAATCCCAGAAAGGCTACAGGGCAGCTGCTTCTCTTTGTCTCCTCAGATCTCCATGGCTGGAGTGTGATCCGTGTTCCCTGGATGCTCGTGCAAGTCCTTGTGCCATGCAGGTGGACGCTTTGTGGCTATCAGAAGTGATTTTTTGGCCGCCAGATGGAACCCAAGGCATGCCTGTCCTTTCAAGATTTCTTGGCCAGTGGCTTCTTACAGAAGCCTGCAGGCAACTCAGTGCTCCTCTGTGGATTTTTACCCCTTTGGAATGGCTTACACTCGGCAAGCTACACTGAATAATTGCTGTCCTGCTCAACGAGACTCCAGGTGAGTAGCACAAGGAAGAGCTGCCCAAGGGAAAGCACTAGCAGGCAGCAGTGAGACATGGAGCTTTAAAATTAATTCATCAAAGCAAACATTTGAAGAAACAGCTGTGACTGTGTGGTGGCTGCAGTGTGGAAAAAGTAACATGAATTAATTTCATGGACTTTGGCCTGTGTTAAATTAATGTGGGCAAGGTAGCAATTAAGCTGTGGTGCCAAATACTGCGCTGCTTCCTAGGGGAAACAGCAGGGAAGTGCAGAGTTTGGTCTATAAAGGTCTAGGTCATAAAGTCAGGATCCAGTTATTCTGGACTGGGTTCCTGCCTGATACTCATACATGATACAGCATATTCAAGCACAACACTATCAATTATTAAAATTGAGTATTGTTTTTTTTCTTCAAAGTGAATTCTTAACTGTGTTATCTTCTCACTAGATTCTCAAAGGGTTTTGCTTTGGAAGCTCACTGGTTAATGGTTAATGCTGGGTGGTACTAATGAGCATTGGTGCTGGTTTTGTTTGCTACAAAATTTTTTTTTTTTTTTTTTTTTTCATTTTAAAATTTTACAAAATATTTGGAGGATTTTGTGAAATGTGTTTTATTTTTCTTAAAGACTAAACAGAATTCTGTTGTTGTGGGTTTTATTCCCTGTGGCCTACTAAAAACTTGGAAACTTAAGGGGAAAAAATGGGACACTGATATACATAATCTTTAATATTTCTCTTAATGATAAGAAAGACCTCCCTTGTTACCCAGAGCTGGATGAGGATACAAACAGCTGTTACTGTTTATGCTCTAGGATTGTGCAGGCTCCCCCCAGAGAAGGTATACGCACAGTAGCTCATACATTTGGGACCCCCATAGCTCTGCTGCTGCTACAGCTCTTTTTCCTTTGCTTCCCTGCCAGCACCAGCAATTGTGTGCTTTCTTATTCTTCCCCCAGAGGCGAAGCCCAGAGTCAGCCCATAAGGGTCATACATGGTTAATACGCTATGCTTTGTTGACTCACACATCAAAAATGATTTCTAAACATCCTTGCACTCCTCAACATACTGTTTCTTCTCATTACTGGCACTGAAAGTACATCTGTGATCTCTGTTGAAAACTATGACTCTTCAGGATGCCCTGCAGGTTCACTGCTTAGCATCTCAAAATCTTTCTAATCCTTAGATATTTCAAAGTTTGATCTTTTTTATTTGCAATTGTTTCTTGCCATTGAGGTATCAGGATCTGAAGGAATTTCTTTCATAGCTTAACATCCTAAATGTGCGAGTATCATGCACCAGATGCCAAAAGCCAGCTCTACTGGCTGTCTGCTGGTCAGAGTGGAGCACCAGTATG
This sequence comes from Psilopsiagon aymara, assembly GCA_024733675.1. Lineage (NCBI taxonomy): Eukaryota > Metazoa > Chordata > Aves > Psittaciformes > Psittacidae > Psilopsiagon > Psilopsiagon aymara. The sequence goes on along the minus strand of JANRGW010038013.1, from coordinate 4,083 downwards.
TTTCACTGGCAAATACCATAGTGTTTTTCCTCAACATCAGAAGCCATGAGTTTTTATCTTCTTGTGCTTTTTAAAATATTCTAAAGCAGTGCTTCTGTTCAAACTTGACCTAATTAGGGGGTCCAGGCCAGTGAAAACTTCTCAGTGGATCTAAAATTCAATCAGAGTGTGTTTTCATTTTTCTTGAGAAGCAGTTGCCTTTATTGGACTTGCCTGTCCTTCTCTCCCCTTGGAGAAGGTAAGACTTGACAAATTTGATTGGGAAGTGTGGTGTTTGTCTGTCCCCGCTTGCCTCACAGGTAGTGTCTCATGTGTATCATATCATTTCATTTCCTAAGGTGTGATGGGACTGACACCAGGATTAGGGCTCTGACAGCTCAGCCCTGGCACCTTAGAACAACTTTGCCCACCTCAAGCAGCCTACCTTTCTTTCTTCCAGAGTCTTTCTGGGATGGGTGGCAGAGCCAGGTGTGTGTCACCTCCACATATTTAGCTTCGCAGGCTGAAGTGCCAGCTCCCACCTGCCTCTGGAGAGGGTTTGTGGCAGCTCAGGAATTAGCATATATTCACTTCTGTAGCACCTTGCACCAAGGCAGCAGTATCTGATAATGTGTTTGGGCAGATGTGACTTCCTAAATTGGAACCCCTGGCACACTGCTTTTGACAGTGTTACTGAAATACTTTGTGCTGTATGTTTAGCTTATTTTCTTCCACCAGCAAGGTACATGCAGATATGCATGACAGACATGAGATAATAAAAATGGCCTTCAATTTTATAGTGGCAAAAAGATTCCAGAGGTTACAGGAAAAGGGATTGGATATTGGCTAGAACTAAATGAATATGCAGAAAAGAAACAGATTGTATATGGATTTTTATATATATATATATATATATATATGATCACTCATCTCCACAGACATCAGTTACTGAGAGCTTCATCCCTCTTGGTAACCAGCATCAGTCACCATCTGCTCCCTGGTGTTGCTATTGCACAATAGCCTTGCTGTTCTCAGCCTTCCAGAAAGTCAACTGCTTGAAATACATTTTTTTAATCCCCTTTCTACTACATTGTAAATGATGTCCAAAAAGAAGTCAGTAGGAATCAAAGATTTTAGTAGGAAGTGCGAGAAACAATCAGAAAATACAGATAACACACACTGCAGGAGAAAGAAAAAGCCAGTCCAGGCAATTGTTTTCTCCCCTGTGGGTTTAATTTATTTACACTTTTTCTTGCTTATGTTGAGCCAGGCTAGAGCAGTTTGCTACCAGGTGTGGTCACTCACCCTCTGCAATCAGCATATCAGGTTTTGTGAAAAACTGAGATTTAGTTCAGCTGCTTCGTGAATGCAATACCTAAACTCTGTGCTTTCCCGCACAAAACCTGGGCATCAGCCTCCGTCCTTTTCTGCATCCCTGTTCCTAGCTGTGTTCTCTTGTTCAGCAGTAACCTGAAATTAATTTACGGTCCTAAGGTGTAGGTGGGAGGTTTGCTGGGAAGTTGTGAATATCCCCACTGCAGTTTGGGGTTTATGACTTAAGAAGACACTGAATAACTTTCATTTTCTTAGGTAGGACTGAAATTCAAATGTTTCTCCACTGATAACTTTTAAGCCTTTGGGGTAAATTTAAAAAGAAGATATTTCTTTTAAGAAACACAGAGTTTACTTTGCTGTCAATACAGATGTCACCACATGCTAATATTGCCTAGCTAAGAAAGACCTGAACTAGAAAAAGTTAGTTTTAAGGCCACATATCTACTTGTTCTCAAATAAACAAGGAGGAAAAAAAACCCGAACCTGCAAGGTTTCTGAGTAGGGGAAGAGTCTGATTGTGTTCAGGTCATAAATGGCTGTGATGCAGCACTTGTACAGCCTCAATTTTCAGCTTGAAGAGAGCAAAATAACAGCCTGACTGAAGGCTATGTAAAAGCAGTAAATGAACCTTCTGTATGGATGTGAAAAGCAAGTGGGAAAAGAGAAGAGGATGTGTGGCCTTAGAACTCAGGAATGGGTCTGTTATTACCAGATTCCTGTCAGTGAACTGGATCTGCCAAGAAGTCAACCTCTTTTACCCCAGAGTTTTTCTTTCTTTCTGCAAAGGAAAAGACTATGTGGTGGGTTTTTTTTGGTGATTTGTTTCTTTGAGGATTTTTTTCCTCTATTTTGTGGGAAACTGAGATTCTTTTTTTGATTCTTATCTTCATTTTGAAGATCTGAAAAACATGAGTTGCTCTATACATAATTACTTTAAAAAGATTTTTTTTTCTCTTTGAAAGTGCTTTTGCCTATAGTCAAAGAAAGAGACATCTGCTCAACTGGGAGATGTTTTTGAAAGCACCTGCTCCAGCTATAAATAATGTTGCAATAATCTATGGAAGATGGGAGGGGTTTAGCAGGTTAGACTGGAAAAGCCTCATTAAGGACTATTTCACAGGCTGTGGGAGGAGCTGTCAGGTGGGACTGTCTCAGGAGGATGTGGGAAATGAAGTGGGCTGAGAAAACATCCTCTATGTTGAACTAGTGACTTGAAGAGCTGCTCCCACTGGATTTGAGATTGAGCTAATGCCTAGCTTTTAGTTTCTACTGTTTGTTTTCTCAATCTTTAAAATTAGAAAATATGGAAAACCTTTTTGTTGTTTCTTCCCTAGTGAGAAAGAAATATGTATTTGTTTGAATCAAACAAAATCATACTTGTACGATCTCGTAAAGCAGTCATCCCTGGGTAATTGTTAGTCTGTCATTTTTCATGTCCAGTAATGGTGAGAAGAGTAGCCAGATTAACGCAATTACACTTCCAGTGAGACACGCCATATGATTCACCTCTAATGGTAGATATTCATCTTTGTGGTAGAGAAATGTTTATTAACAGTGCAGGCAATAACCTGCCCTATATTCCATGGGTAATCTGGGGGTGTTTTACTTGAGAAACAAATTGTACTCACTTAGTACCAACTCTGAATCACCACAGCTTTGTTATCCAGGTTTTGTTCTGTCAGATGTACTACTGATTGATCAAGAAATTACTGGTAGCCTTGAATTTCCAATTCATACATGTAATGCTGGGAGAGAATTTTCTTCAGATTCAGCACTGCAATTTGGCACAACAGCAAACTACTGGGAGAAAATTATTTGCTGATAAAAAGGGCTGAACTTCACAGCAGCAGCCCAGCTAATATTTCCTGAAGACACTATTACACTATAAACAGACTCATTATGTTGGCTGTAGGGCACTGCCTCATCTGGAAACACACATTTCAGAGTAGTTACACAACTAACAGATACATCTGCAAATAACCCTGGAATTATTTTTTTTAAATACAGTTTCCTTTCTTAAAATTGGTTCAATACTTTCTAAATCACACAGGGCCCTCCTGACTGGAAAGGGTACCCTAAAACCTGTTCCTGCCATGTTCTTCTCTGCTCTGCAAGCATCTCAGTCTTGCCTTTTCTCCCCCTTCTTCAGGCAATCACTGTGTGCTCCTAGGAGGCCTCAGCTGGCCAGATCAACAGCCTATCTGAACCAGAGTGATTCAGGGCACTCTGCTCATTGGCACTTAATTTCTCCTTCTCTTGCCCAAAGCTTGATCTGGTGTAATTCCAGCAACAGTGATGCGGTCAGTCCCTGGTGTGCCTGGTAATGCAACAGTGCATTAGACCATGGCCCCTGCACCATCCCTCCCAGCTCTACTCATTAGGGTTGAGTCCTTGCTTGGACTTTCTTTTTCTGCAGATTTTGCTAGCGTCAAGCTTAGATTTAGGTTTTATAAATAATCTCTTTAGCTGCTATTTAAGGCACGTTTTTATTTTCACCTGAAGACAGACAGGAAACATCTGCGTGTTTTTTTTTTCCTGAGTTTTGTTCCAGAGAAGTTGGGGAAACTTAATAACTTTAAAGTCAGTAAAGTATAACTAAAGGCTAAGGCTGAATAGCTCCAGGACAGATGCCTAAAGATTTATATAGCAGACCTATGCAGGAATTTACAAATCTTTTCAACTCTAAAGATGGCTGTGGTGTTCCCTGAATTTTATGTGGGGTTTTGAGGGTTTTGCTTTGGGGTCCTTTTTTGTTCATTTGGGGGGGGG